>ML815643.1:229008-250354 GCA_009831015.1 Picea engelmannii
TAGAGGGTTTCCCAGGATAAATGTTGTGTCTCTTGTGATTGTGTATTTCTCAGTGATCTTGGATTATGCTATTGTTATCTAATGAAATGCAAACAACTATAATAATGGCTTAAACATTAACAGAAACGAAAGCCAACCTGCTCTTTGAAAATGCTTGTAACAATTTGGGTAGGCTTCAAGTAACTCAAGTCCAAACGGTTCATATTGTCTTACAGGACCCATATTTGTTACGAAGAAAGGCTTGGTCTCAAGAAAACTACTCTGTTGTCTTCAAGGGTTGCTAAATGCCAGTTATGCGGAATCGTGGAGGAATGGTGTGCAAAATGGAAGGGATAAGGTGAATGCAAATGGATATGATTTAAAATGATTCAACTTAATGATGGAAATCATGGAGGATCGTGCCATATTTCATTTCAACGTTCATATCTCAATTCAAATCGTATATAGCGGTATTATTGGTGGATAAGGTGATAATTTCTCATTATGGTTTCAGATAAATCTTAGTCATACAACTTTAATTATACCGGCCATAAAAATATATATATGCATGTCGAAAATAGAATTTTCGCCATGCATATTAATTATAATTTATAATGATTATTTTATATGGATAAATCGGATAGAAACATATATGGATGCAAGTGGCTTTTGTCTAAAGTTTATGGAATGAAATAGTTTTTAAGAAGGGAATATATGAACATGAAAGGACACAKGTAGATTGACCAGAATGAGCATAAAAATGTCCATCTTTTTCATAATTTTTGTATTTCTAAAATGCATTAAAGTTTAACAAGTTGTTACCTCATACTTTCTTTTACCTGTAACCTTGCCAATTGACTTTTTGTAGCTGCTGCTTCTTTGAATTTATTGCTAAAGATTCAATTCTGAAACTGATTGCTGAAGATTCAATTATGAAACTGATACTGTTGAAGATTGTTGATGGAGACTTTGAAGAATTTGATGAATATGTTGATGTTGCTATAGGATGAAGATCACATAAATGCTGCTGATGATGATGTAGAAAGATTTCTGAACACAAATTAATATCTTTGGTTGCTAAAAAATATAGTCACAGAAACTTCATGTAGTTGTAGAACAAATAACTTTCTGTAGCTGTAAAGGAATCTAAAATTGCAACAAGAATTGAAATAAAGAGAAATCGATTAGAATTATTTTTAATGAAATGAAAAAACTTTTGAAACCAACTACTTCTTGAAAATAAAGGATTTTTCTCACTGTTGTTTCTCAGCTTATTTATGAAGTTTCTGAAAAGAGCTTGATTGTTGAAGTGTTGAAAATTTTGCTTACTAAAAGTCTGGATTTTTTTTTTTGAAAAGATGATTTATGTTGACTTTCCAAACTTGTTTATTTGCTGAAAAACCAAATTATAAGAAGTGTTAAACCAAGAATTGAAGTGTCCTACATTTATTTTGAAGAATTTCCATAATTCTTTCTGCCATTTCTGGTTTTCCAAAGCTCTTGCACCGCTGCGCCAATGATTGGTTTTCATAGACTATGCTTATTTTTTCGTTACTTTTATTTATTATTATTATTATTATTTAAGCATAAATTGAAAAAGGATCAACTTGAGGTAGGAGCAGGGGAAGAATTCCCTTTACTCACTATCTCCATATATGACTGCTAAAGAAAATTATGGATGAATTCCTCTCTATTGATTGGCTTATGATATAACTTCAATCTATGCCCGTTTACTAGAAAAGAAATTCCTTCATCATCTATAGTTTTAATCTTGACTGCTCCATTGTCAAATATTTTCTCTACGTCATAAGGGCCTAACTAACGAGTGCTAATCTTTCCTTTAAACTTTTTGAATCTATAATCAAATAAGAGATCCCAATCACTTGGTTGGAATGCCTTCCTCTTGATGAATTTATCATACCATTTTGATCTTTGCTGCTGAATAATGGTAGTTTGCTTAACTGCATCTTGTCGAATCTCATCTTATTCATTGAGTTGTAACAACCTCTGATGTTGTGCCTCTAAAATATCCATCCCAAGCTTTGTTGATGTTATGAAAGTTTTGATTTGAAATTCAATAGGTAACAATACTTGTTTCCCATACACAAGCTCATATGGTGTATGCTCAGTGGTGGTCCTCCATGTGGTCCGGTAGGCCCAAAGTGCCTTAGGAATTCTATCTTCCCAATCTTGGTGATGTAACTGAACAATTTTGGTGAAGATAGCTTCAATTACTTTGTTTTTATATTCCACTTGCTCATTGGCTTATGGATGGTAAGGATATGATTTCCTATGCTTGATCTTGTATTGTTCAATGATTTTTTGAAAAAGCTTTGACGTGAATTGGGCACCTTGATGTGTCACAATTTCTCTTGGGACACCGAAATGAGTAAATATGTCCTCAAATAAAAAATCTACAATAGATTGTTCATTAGCATGTAAAAGAGGTTTAGCTTCTACCCATTTTGTGACATAATCAATACATACCAAAATATACCTTTTCGTTTTAGACATTGGAAAAATAGGCCCTGCAAAATCTAAAGCTCATTTTTCAAATGGTTATATGTGTACCTGAGGTTGTAGAGGCATTTCATCTGCTTGTACTGGTCTACCCATATGCTGGTAGCTGTCACATCTTCTAAGGTATTTCTTGGCATCTTTGAAAAGAGTGGGACAAAAATACCCTAAACAAAGGACTTTATATGCGGTTCTCTTATCAACAAAATGACCTCCACAAGGTTCATCGTGGCATTATTTTAATATGTCGAATACTTCGTCTTCTTGTACACCTATGAATGATAAGATCAGGTCCAGTATGAAAGAGTTATCCACCAATCCATGAGTAAGTGGCACTATGTCTAATGACCTTTTGCTTCTCTTTTGAAGAAAGATGCTGAGGTAGCTTTCTTGATGCTAAGTGGTTGGAAATATATGCAAAACAAGGAGATTTAGTAGAAATTGCAAAGATTTGTTCCTATGGAAAGTTATAATCAACATGAATTAATTCACCTTCATTATGAATCATAGAAAGGAAATCTGCAACAACATTTTCCTTACCAGGTCTATCTAGCATGGTGATATTAAATTCTTGTAATAAAAGAAGCCATCTAGTAACCCTACCATCAGTAATTGGTTTTTTCATTAAATATCTAATGGTCGAGTGATCAGTATGGAAAAACACCTCATATCCAATGATATAGTGCCTAATCTTATTGATGGCATACACTACAACAAGGAACTCTTTTTCCGTGATTGTGTAATTTAATTTAGGAGGTGTCATGTTTTTGCTCACAAAGTAAATGACATAAGATAATTGATTCTCCTTTTTCCCTAATACTGCCCCTAAGGTTGTGTAAGAGGCATCTGTAAATATATGAAATGGGAGGGACCAATTTGGCCCTCTTAAAATAGGAGCTACATAAATGTTATCTTTTAAAGTCTCAAAAGTAGTTTGGCAAGAAATATTCTAGAAACA
This sequence comes from Picea engelmannii, assembly GCA_009831015.1. Taxonomy (NCBI): domain Eukaryota; kingdom Viridiplantae; phylum Streptophyta; class Pinopsida; order Pinales; family Pinaceae; genus Picea; species Picea engelmannii. Next base: position 232,463 of record ML815643.1, read on the forward strand.
TTCATTATCCTTATTAAGAAGTTTGAATAATGGAGACGTAATCTTTGTGAAATTTTCAATGAATCGTCTATAGTAATCAGCATGGACTAGGAAACTTCTGACATCTTTTTGAGTTTTAGGTACAAGAAGATTGGAAATAACTTCAATCTTTGCGGGATCCACCTTTATACCTACAGAAGACTCACAATGACCCAAAACAATTCCTTTAGTTTGTAGCATAAAACATTTCTCGTTCCTCAATGAAGCAAAACCCTAGGATTGATGCTCTTGATACCAAATGTTATGATCCTATGCCTTAAATGACAAAAATTCAATGTATGTGGTCCACTTCGAGGGGGGAACCTCTAATTTAGAATACAATATGAGATGAGATAAGATGATCTTAAGACTAGGTCTCCTTAGTGTGTGTGTGTGTGTGTGTGTGTGTGTGTGTGTGTGTGTGAGACAAATGGTACGATTATAAGGAAAGGGTGCAATTATGGGTTTAAGTCTACATACACATATAACACTAGAAATATAATAATTCAATATCTAGGGCTTAATAAGGGGTTTTATACATAACATGAGGCTTTGTCTAAGGATTAACATTTTGGACCTGTGAAAATTGCATCACTAGGTAAATCTATGTACTGTGTATCATTTTTAGATGAATTCTCAAGGAATAAACATATTTATTTCCTTAGGAAAAAATATGAAGTCTTTGAAAAATTTAAAGATTTTAAGGCTCTTGTGGAAAATCAAACAAAAAACAAAATTAAGGTGTGAGGATAGATAATGGTGGATAATTCTGCAAGAAATTTTGTATATCAAGAAAGAAGACTACTCCATACCCACCTTAGTAAAATGGATTTGTAGAAAGGATGAACAAGATGCCGATGGAAAGAACAAGGAACATGCTTAATGGTGTCAGGTTGGGATATGAATTATGGGTAGAGGTAGTGGACACTGCATGTTACCTGGTAAATCGATCACCCTCATCAACATTGGATGACATGATTGCACATGGTGTATGGATTTGTAAGAAACCCTCTATGACATATCTTAGAGTTTTGGTTTTGATGCTTATGTATATGTTCCAAAGGAAAATATGAGTAAGCTGGATAAAAAGGATGAAAAATGTATCTTTATTGGTTGTAAATATGGTCTAAAAGGTTATAATATTTGGAACCCATAAACCAATAAGGAAGTGTATAGTCAAACACGAAGTCCTACCAAGGGAGGAAGAACCAAAGAAAATAGAGTTTGAATTGAAGGATAATGAATCATACTCTACGAAAGAACATGAATAAGAATAATATCCTCATACTCCAGTATTGAGTTGATCGAGTCGGGAAAGAAAGAAACTGGAAATGTATACTCCACCTGATTTTTGTTCAAATTTTGATTTGTTTATTACTGATAATGATCCTAGAACTGTTAGGGAGACAATGGATTCAGAAGATGGCAAACTTTGGAAAAATACCATGGTTGAAGAACTGGTAGCTTTTGATAAGAATAGTCTTGGGATCTAATGGAGTTGCCAACTGGAAGAAATCCCATTGGTAGAAAATGGGTGTTTAAGAAGACGTTGAATGCTGAAGGAAAAGTGGAGAAAGACAAATCCCGATTAGTAGCAAAAGGTTATTCCTAGGTAGAGGGAATTGACTTTGGTGAAATTTTTTTTCATGTTGCCAAATTAACTTCTATTATATTTCTTTTATCTGTTGTTGTTGCTTTTGATTTTGAAGTACAACATATGGATGCGAAGACAACATTCCTACATGAGGATCTGGAAGAATAAATACACATGAAGCAACCAAGAGGATTTGTGGTGAAGGGAAATAAAGAGATGGTATGTAGGATAAAAAAGTCCATGTATGGGTTAAAGAAATCACCAAGGATGTGGTATCAAAAAATTGATACTTATATATTAGGACTTGGATTCACAAGAATTAAAGCTAATCATTGCGTGTATTTCAAATTAGTATATGAGCATCTTATTTATTTGGTATTGTATGTGGATGATATGTTGCTGATAAGAAACAACAAGGAAATTATCAAGGATGTGAAAAATTAGTCATCCTCTAAATTTGACATGAAAGATCTTGGTGCTGCAAATTTTATTTTGGCATGGAAATTAAAAGAAACCGGGAAAACATGAAAATCCAGTTGAACCAAAGAAAATATGTTGAGTCAATATTATAGAGGTTTAATATGCATGAATGTAAACCTGTGAAGGTCCCTATTCCTGTAGGTGTTAAACTTATCCGCAGATCAATGTTTGAAGACACAAGAAGAGGAAGAGAACATGTATCATGTTTTGTATGTTAGTGTGGTTGGCAGTTTGATGTATGAAATGGTCTGTACTAGATCAGACATTGCACATGTAGTGGGAGTTTTGAACATGTATATGTAAAAACCAGGGAAGGAGCATTGGGAAATAATAAAGAGGATTTTGGATTTTTGTGGCATTACTACTTATGGATTGTGTTACCAAGGAAGACTAGAATTGGAAAGAGTGTTGGACATACATGGATTTGTTGATGCATAATAGGTTAGAGATTCATATCGTAGAATATTGACAAGTGGGTATGTGTTTAACCTATTTGGAGGACCAACCAGTTGGATGAGAAAAATACAGACTGTAGCGACACTCTTAATTACAAAATCTGAATACATGGAAACCACTCATGCAAGCAATGAAACACTATGGTTACATAGATTGTGTTCAGGTATTGGGTTGGTACAACAACCTGCAAGGATAGATTGTGGAAGTCAGAGTGAAATCTTACTGGTGAGGAACCCAAATTATCATTCTAAGACAAATCATATCGATGTTCAAAATCATTTTGTTAGAGACATGGTTGAAGAGAAGAAGGTGTTGTTGGTGAAGGTGGACACTTTGGAGAATGTTGTAGATTCATTAACAAAGTTTGTAAGCACTAAGAATTTTTTTTGGTGTAGAGAATCAATTGTCATCTCTGCCCTGGATTGTTAATCATGAAACCTTGTGACCCTTATATGAAAATAAAAAAACAAGTGGGAAAATGTTGGGTATGTGTTATATCCTTTCCACGATTATGGGCACCCCTATTAGGGGTTTCGGGGGTAGATCCATAGAAAATAATTTTTTTTGGGGCGGTTTATTTGCCAAAATTTTGGGTGGTATTTCTCCTTTGGAGGGGGTAGTTTTTCGCCTTTGTTGGTTTAGTGGCACATGATATTTCAGCCCATGGTTTTCTAATTCTGGTTAAGGAACTAAGGTTGTAATCTAATCCAGGTCAATGGATCCTATATATATAATTGTAAACAATGAAGTTAGATTCTGAATAGAATTAGAGGAGCAACTCTAAAACATATTGTTGGTTTTCCTAATTGGATTTCCAGGGTAAATCTTTGTGTATATGTGTGATTGTAATTATTTTCTTTTCTATGTTAATAATCTGTATGTGTATTGCATTAATGTAAAATATTTATAACTTACACGGGGCACAAAAACAACATACTGGAATGCATGGTAGTTGAATAAGAAATATTAATCTAACTCTCTCATAAGATAATCCATAAACCTAAACATTGAACATTGCATTCATTTATTTTTCTGAGATAAATGAACTTAATGGAAGAAATGAGATGAACATGGTGACTTAGCATATCATTCTGTGAGGAAGATCACATCTAGGAATTTATTCAAACACATTGCATGCATCATTGGCCTTGTTACATTGACGCAAGTGGAAGGTGAACTCCCCTTGACCCTAGAATTATCACTTCCTGGCATTGGAAATTTCAATTGCAAAGAGGACACCACACTCTAATCCCGAAGAAACTGCCATTGTTTAAAGGAGGTTCCTTCTCCAACTTATATTAAGTCATTTTCTTTTGGCATTCACAAGAACTATTGGATTATCTACAGTTGCATATGCATGGCTTCAATGATAATATTTTCTTTTAATTGAATATCCCTAGAGAGGTCTACCAAAAAAGTTAGAAAAAAAGAAACACCATCAAAATTGACTTAATGAACTAAACAATAATCTTTTTCATCACAAAAAAATTTCTAAACCATATTTAGTACTACAGTTGTCTATAGACAAGGCCTGAAAAATATCTAAATAAGTCTGAGATAATACATTTCACAATCCCAAAATGACATTTACAAAGTTTGATATCCATATCTAAACCCAAAGTTTAATAGGCATATCTATCTACCTATAATTTGGATCAAACCAAAGGAGTGAGAGGGTAAACAATATACATTTATATTTTTGGATTCTATTTATGGCAGTGGTTTCATATTTGTCTCACAGTTTTGTCTCTCTCAAATTGCAAAGATATTGATAGATGATGTTTTTGATTTGGCTTCTCATTGTTGTTATGATTATATTTGGATTCTTTCAATGTAGTTTTCATCTTTTTTCATTTGTTTTGGTAGATGTCTGAACAAATTTATCCCCATTCAAGTATAATATCATTGATGTAGTAACATATGGCCTTTGCATTATTGTAATAATAGTACATTAGTGCTTGAGTTTAGAAGGATATGGTTTTTTTGGTTTCATGAAATGCTCCCACACGATTATGATTTTTTTAATGTAGTACTTGTAAGAAAATAAAATGCTCCAATGAATTGTGAGTTGTCATCATTATTTTTTCTTTATTTTATGTCGGGATATGATGAAAAAGTTTGTATTTTGTATTTTTATTTTGAGATACTAAAGCTAACTCCATGCTTCTTAAACACTCACATCCCAAATTCCCACCTAGCATGCAAAGATACAATTTGCCCATTTATGTTGATAAAAAGGATGTCCAGTCACTAGATAGTCTTTGCCTCGCTATTCAAGGTTCATGTTTCATATCACATGCATGTTATTGTGAAAACATTGAAAACATTTGATAACATTTTATTGTATGCAATTGTTTCCCATATATGATGTATTATTTTAAGAAATATATATTTTCATGTTCACATAATGTTATTGTGACTTGATTTCCACTATAGGTTTTGAATTAAATTTGTATTTTCTATTCACAAGAGGTGACTTGTGTGTATGGGTTCCTTCTAGTGTGAAATAAAATCATGACAATGGGTGATTAATTTTACTTTTATTCCATCCCAAGATAATCCAAGAGCAACATGCAATGGATGAAAAATGATTTGGATATGGATAGGCCATGCTTGAACATAGAATCTTCTCTTGAAAATTGTTTATCTCATCATGCTTGTAATATGTCACAAATTATACAATTAATCCATTTTTTTATTTTCCAACTAGAAGTACTTACACAAGGATTTATAATTGAGTCGAATATTATCATAAATGAATTGAACAATAGTAACAAATGTAGATGGGTAATGAGGCTAAATTTTGTATTTCCAATGTTAGCTGTCATTAGGAGAGGCTTGGGACCCTGAAAAAGGATCATCTCACTCCCTTCTCCCACATATTGGTGAAATGATTTAGAATGTACAATGTATGATGAAGATCAATGAAAAATAAGGGAATGAATTCTCCTTGGTTTCTCAGAGTCATGAGTAGGTGACTATAAAGAGCAGTAGGGAAAAGACTTTGTGATAATGTTACAACACTGGAATATTCATCCAAAAGATTTTAATGTTGGATTGCTTTCCATTCTTTTTATGGCCCTACATATTTACTTTAATGTGACAAGATCAAACAAATGATCACTAAGCACCACTTATCTAAAGAAACATGTTTTTGACAAGTTTAGAGAATTCATTATGAGGTTGGTCAACATAATAGTGACATCACCACCAAATAATGACGGTTCATAACATTTACAAAAACCTATATCAAAGAGGATTTTATTGTTGCGAGGAAGGGTCAAACTGACCCTTCCTCTAGATTAGTATTTTCATTGGGGGGTGAGGAAGGGTTGTGCCAACCCTTACTCCAAATTAGTATTCTTGTCAAAGGGGAGCTTGGGGAAGGGTTAGTAGACCCTTCCTCCATCATAGTATTCCCGTTAAGGCGAGCTAGGGCAAGGGTCATCCAACCCTTATTCTAGCACATGATCTTGTTAAGTGGGAGATAGGTAAGGGTAAGTTGATACTTTCTCTAGCATAGTATTTTCATCAAGGGAATTATTAGGTAAGGGTCGGATGACCACTCAGTATTATATTCCTATCAAGGGTGATTTTGAGGAAGGGTAGATCGACCCTTCCACTAAATAATTATTTTCATCAAAAGGGGCAATGGGGAAGGGTCAACTGACCCTTCCTCCAAGATAGTATTCTCGTCAAGGGTGAGCCATGGGGAGGTTCGACCGACCCTTCCTCTAGCGTGTTGATGACCATTTTGGTCAATAGTTCTCAGCCGACAAAGTATTTCCAGGCTCATCCTGCTTAGTTCACATGCTTTCACTTTTTCGCTACACTGCTACATATTTTAAAATTCGCCCATCTAGCCAGTCTCTTGATGGTTCAATGATGTCTTCAAATATTTTTCCATTCAAGAATATTCTAGAAGTTATGACATGTATTGGCTAACAAATGACCATGATCATGAGTCAATGTATTTTATTGGAGAGAATATAGGTTATTTCAAATTAAATCAAATTCATTACAAGTTGTTGGCAAGGTTAATATGGTACTTGGCGAAATTGTCATGGTTCTCTACCTATCACTTAAGAGGGCCTATTTTCTCATTTCTCACATTCCTAACCTGATCAATTTCACATTTGTAACTCTCTTTTTTCCAAAATATCTCCCATACCTCTCTCTTTACATATTATTGGAGAAGTGTTGAGGATATTACTTAGTGGAAGTGCCTTGTGCACTTGCTATTCCACAACGTCGTTTGTATATGAACCTCTTAAAGGAACTGCAAGGGGTTAAACCAAGACATGTGCGATGAGATAAGGTTTTTGACGTGGGTTTTAGGGACTGTTTCATATTAAAAGAAAATTGACACGAAGATGAAAAAGGAACGTACTTGCACCAACACATTTAGCATTAATATCTTATGTTCCAAGTGAGAGTACTCTACAATTATTTCTCTTTCGAGTGTAGCTCTCATAAAGAAGACTCGCTCCTCATCACATTTGGAAATCATTTTTGGGGTTGAAATGGGAGTTACGGCAGTGGACGGTCACGTACATAGAATTTTCTAACTCATGGAAATCAATATGCACATAATAATATATTTTCCAAGTACATTCCTCCCATACGACCTACCAACCAAGATGCATATGGCATTGTCCACTCAATAGTGAATTCATAATCAAATAAGGTCGAAACGCAATAGTTGGAGGATACTTTGCGCGATGTCTCTTGAGGAGAAAATTGCCAACATGTATTGATTAAATGCATATTATATAATCTGACTTCTAAGGGGCTTCACACACATAGGGGAACTGGGGGTCGACCATGGGATGGTCTGAAGGTAGGAAATAATGAAGAAAGAAATGAGGAAGGAAGGGAGGAACTGAGGATGAAAATAAATGAGGAAGGTATATTAGAATAAGAAGACGAGTTTGGAGTACTATGCAGTGGAAGAAGGTACAAGAGGTTGAAGACTGGGGTTGAGAAAGGAGATCCACATAGTGAGTATGAGAAAAGAGAACACTGCACAATAATACATATCATAGAAATACTGCACACAGAAGGAGAAGAAGAGGATTTTCAGTTCAATCCTATAATAGAAGAGCCGTTAAGTCCTACTCAGGCTAGATCCTATGTCGATTCCATGACCCAGTGTGTGTCACCTGGATCTGAGATAAATTTTGATGATTTGTCAAAATCATTTATAGTTAGCAGAGGAAGATATAGTAGTAGTAGTCAGAGTAGTGGGAGAAGTGCATTGAGTCAGAGTCAACCAACATCGTCGAGGGGAGGTACTACACAAAACAATATGGTTGGGTTAGAAAACACATTGAGACTTCGTGAATCCAAGGAGTTGGGTCAGAGGACCTAGAACAACATCTATTTGTATGTGAAACAATTTGGGTTGCGAAGAATATCTGAGATGAGGTTGTAAATATTGCGTAGTTGGAAATGACATTTAGAGGCCACACATTGGTCTGGTGTATGAAATTGCAAAGTACTACACCTATAGGAAAAACAAGGACTTTAGAAGAAATTAGACAAGCATTGTTGAAAGAGTTCAAGAAGCCAAAATCTGAGTCGCAGTACATTAATGTTAAAGTTTTACTTTACAAATAGTAGTTACGGTTCTTCTTTGTTGTTATAATCGTTTAGCACATTAGCTGCATAAATAAGATCACTGAAAGAGAGGAAATCACATAAACAATAGAGACATATATTATCGTGGGAAACCCTCATGGGGGAGAAAACCCAACAAAAAATTCCTCAATATAGATAGACCAAAGATCGAATGAAAGATCTTCCTCTACTCCTTCACTAGGAAGAGTAGCACACCATTTAACCAAGAAATACCAAGACACAGACCAAGAACCCTCCTTGACATCACACTTAGCTGCAGTAGCAGTTCCTCCAAGACTTGTGCACTTCTTCATAGCTGCAGAGCTAGTGTGTTGTGAGTGTCTAAATGAGGCACTGGCCTCCCATATAAATAGTGGTCTGGCGAGCCTAAAATTAGGTCTGGGACGACCTGTCACTTTACCCTCTTAATTTATATTTAACTGTCAAGGCACAATAGGGCCGATTTTTACATAGGCACAATAGGGCCTAATTAATAAATATAATATAATAATATTATTCAACACTCTCTCGATTAGAATATTCTTCGAATTTACAATATTTCAACACTCCCCCTTAACAAGAAGGTTATTCTACTGAAAAAATCAATAACAACTGATTGGACTCAATACATCATCGAGAGAAGGGGACATCACCATCAACATCAGGAACACTGTCGGTCATATCTATAGGTCATCAAAAGTTTTTCTCATCATCAACATTAGTAGAAACTGATCATCATAATCATCTGCAGCATGCAGCTGGAGTAACATCATCATCATCCACAACATACAACTCGAACATCAACATCAACAACATGAAGCTGGAATAACATCATCATCAACAACACCATGAAGATGGAACATCAACATCATAAACAACATGAAGATGGAATAACATCATCATCATCAGCAACGTGAAGATGGAATATCAACATCTATATGTGGCAACAGAATGAGGCAGGTGCATCAACAACAAAATTTGTAGTAATCTGACAGACTGTCCTTTCTGGACCTTTGGTATCTTCCCAGGAATCATAATATTCCCTAGGATATAAAATCCTAATAAGCTACCACGTGGTACTCTAACAGACCATCCTTATCAGACCTTCGAGATCTGTCCAAGAATCATATGATTCCTTAGGATATAAAATCATAACTGAGCTACCACTACTGACCACAGTTGGCATATACATGGACATGTACTCTGACAGATCATCCTTACCAGACCTTCGGTATCTACCCAAGGATGATCAGTCCCCTAGGATATAAAATCCTAACTCAACTACCTGTTGTTGGGAAGGATACCATAGTATCATCAACATCACTCCCCCTTTCGAGGGAGTCCTTTCGAACAACACCAAGCTTGTCTCAGAAGTACTCAAACTTCAAACGAGACAGAGGATTAGTAAACACATCTACAACCTGCTCATATGTGCCAACATATTGGAGCTTTACAACTCCCCTCTACACCATATCATGAATGTAGTGGTATCAGATCTCTATGTGCTTCGACTTATCATGGAACATCGGGTTCTCCTTCATCTTTATACATCTTTGGTTATCATATAGAATCATGATGGCTTCCATATCCATATCGAATAGACCTGTCAACAACTTCCGAATTCATATGGCTACACAACTGGCGGAACATGCTGCAATGTACTCCGCTTTTGTCATGCTGAGAGAATTACTGGATTGCTTCATGCTTTTCCATGAAGTCATGGTTGACCCCAAACTGAAACAAAATCTTGAAGTGTTGTTTTTTTTTGAAGCACTTCCAGCGCAATCTGAATCAGTATAACCATACAGTATGAAGTCATGATCTCCAGTATAATAGAGACCATAATCCAACGTACCCTTAAGGTATCTCATCACATTCTTTGCATTTACAAGGTGAACAGGTCTGGGCTCCACCAGATACTGACTCAAGGTGTTCACAACAAAGCATATATTTGGCTTGGTATTTGTCAGATACATCAACGAACCAAGAATATTTCTGTATAGAGTAGCATCAACCAACTATGACGAAATATCATCCAATAACTTCAGATTCGTCTCCATAGGAGTGGACATTTTTCTATAGTCCATCATGTCGAATATCTTTAGAATTTCCACAACATACTTTCCTTGACTAAGGAAAATATCTTCTGGGCTCTGCCATACTTCAAGACCTAAAAAATAGTGCATCGGGCCTAGGTCCTCATTTCAAATTCAACGACAAGATTCTTCTTACAATCCGTGATGAGATTTTCTTCATCTGTCAAGAAGAAGTCAGACACATATAGCAGCAATATAATTGGTCCTGTTATCCCCATTTTTTGGATAACTAAGGAGATGATGTCTCGAGGCCCTCCAGTTGCAAATATGGAGTGCCGAGAGACTACATGACCAACAATACCGTTTGCACAGATGGAAAACCCACTCACCACCACAGATGGTCACATGTTTACAAATGGCATCCACCACACCAGTTGGCTTCCGGAAGGTAGTTGGCCTTGCTCCATGAGGTACAAGTTAGTATTATGGTGAGCATCATTTCAATACCTAGGCCACTTGATTATGTTGTATCTTAGATTTCTCTAGATTTCATGATATGTGCTTGGACATTATGCCTTTTGCCTTGCTTCACCTTGGTGGTTGACATTGTGCCTTAGTAAGTGGTCTTCTTTGGGAATGGGTTTGCTACTGAGAACTCCCTTGATGAGCCATCGTACCATTCTCAACCATACTTACCATTTTCCATCATTATTCCCCTCCATTTTCTTATCTCTTGGGATTTTAGGGTGTATTGACCCAAGAAGGGGTTGTCCCTCATTCTATGGGAAGAAGGGGCTAAAGGCCCAGAGGGGTTGGTGTTGGGTAAAAGATAAAATCCTTATATAAACCTTCCAGATGCTTCACCCAGGGATCACCCGAGAAAGCAATGAAACACTTATCTTTAAATTAAAGGGGACCCTTAGTATAATAAAGAAATGCTTGAAAGGTAAGTTGAAGGATAGGAGGTCTCATCACGCGCCAACCCATCACGTCCATGGATATCTAGTGGTATGACATTGTCATCATCTGGTCACCAAACCAGGGAAGTGACTCTCAGTTGCATGGCTGAGAGAAAGGGGTTCTCATCATGAGCCAATCTTCTCATTTCCATTAGGTATTTGTGGGTGACATTGCCACCACCTGGTCACCACACCAGGGCAGTGACCTTCAATCTCTCCTTATGCTATTATGAAAGAAAATATAAAGAAATAAAGATAAAAGGCAAATGATGGGCTTGGAAAAAATGAATTGCGGATGAAGGTACCACACACCCTCTACAAAGGCACCCTTGAATGAGACACTATGAACCCTAGTATGTCATGATCCATATTCCCTTTCAGTCTTGACCCCATCCACCTCATACATTTTACATGGCTTAGAGAGGAACCTCTTGGAAGCTCTCCTTGACCTAGGGCGAGATCTACCCAATAAGACACCTCGTCAACCCTCCCATACTTAAGCTTGACAAGGCGCATGATGTCTTTGAGATGTTAATTGTTTGATTTAGTAATATTTGATGCACATGCTTAGATGGATTATTTATTGATTCGATTAACTTATAATGATGTTATGACTTGAGATCCTTGGAGGTCGTGTTTATTTGTGTTTGCAGGACCTAGCTGGTGGATAGTTTTGGGAGAACAAGTGTAGCTTGGGCTTCCATGGGACTACAAGCCCACAGGTTGGATGCCAAGGGCCCGAATGGTGGATGAGAGAGATCAAACTTGGAAGGCCTTAAATATGACCTGAACGACATAACCTATCCCCCACATGCCAAATGTTTTTCCTAGGAGAGACAAAACGTCTCTTCTTGAGGCAAGACGTCGCTTAGGGGGGTAGGGTTTGGTGGTGTGGTTGATGCATTGGCACTAGGATGTTTTGAGGAGAAGTAGGCTTTGACCATGAAGGAAGTGACGTGGATACATGACATGTGACTTTGGGAAGCCTAGACACCCTCCTCCTACACCAACGACTTGCTCCTAATGCCAAAACATCCCCTAAAGGGGTGGCATCCTCCTAAATTAGGGTTTAATTTGTGCAAAAGATAAACTTTTAAGTGAATTGTTTAATATTATTTTGTTAAGGGGGCAAGATTAAGGTTGTTGACACCTAATCTTGTGTTTTACTCCTTAATTTGTGGATATTCTATGTTAGCTAAATTTTGTATAAATAGAGATCATAAGATCTCATTTTAAACATAACTCTCCCTCTTGTGAGAGGCTTGGTCTGAAATTTTCGGCCCTCTTGGCTATTTTAGCTCTTGTGCAATTATTTATGGCTATTTTATGAATGGTTGATGGAGGAAGGCCTAGCGCTATCTTTGGATGATGCTTTCTATCTCTTGTGGTGGATTGTCTTAGCATTTATCTTGATATTGGTATGGTTTTTAATCTCTTGCTATATTTTTATTCAAGTCAAGTATTGTTATGATAGGAGCTAGGTGGGAAGTATAAGGGCATACACCCCCACCATAGTCTTCACCATTTTATTGCTTCATCTCATTAATTACAAGGGTTTGCTAAGATACGTATAAGGGAATACACTCTCTTATCTCAAACCCTAGCTTAGAGAAACTTGCCTTGGGAAGTAAAAGGGATTACACCCCCAAGGACGTAGCTTCTTCAAGATCCTTGTGACTCGATTAACCCAATAGTAAAGACACTATTCATACTCTTTTTTGCATTGGAGATATAAAATCGTTGCCTTGGGAAACATAATCTTTGACCTTTTGAAAGTTCACTTGCTTGAAGTTGATTTGTCTCATTGAGAGGAGTCTTTCCCCACTAGGGAATTCCCTCTCTCCCAAAACTCTAATTTTTGTTACAAACTTTAACCTACAACCATTAGGGATGCATAACCCTAGCTACTAAAACATCTCATAGCTCCTAATATAACCCTAGCCTAGCTCTCTAACTTTGCTCATTTACTCTACTAACTAGGGAACATCTTTTGGGATAGTTCTTGGCAAATTTTCATGGTTGATTTTCCTTCTGCTTGCCACTGAATTCTACTTCCATAAGGCTACAATTTTCTGCAAAAAAAACACATGTTACAAAAACCATCTTATCTATCTCCTTAAGTTCCTTTTTTCATCCTGTGTTTCATTGTTAAGTTTGATGATGATTTACTTAAATAGTCTAGATCTTTATATGCTGATTTTAGATGTTTTATTTTATGATATAAGTTTATATATACTACTGCAAATTAGGGACAACAAGATTAACTTTCTGAGCCGACTAACATATATCTTTGCAAGCTATGTTTTCTTGTGTCTCGGGCATGTACACTCATTTAGAGAAGTATTATACCTGTGGGGAAAACATTTCTTGACTTGAAAGACATCTCTCCTTACCTTTCTTTCCATTTAGACTTGACCTCTATGGGATTCATTTCCACTTCCCTCAATCTCCATCTCAATCCCCCTAGGGTCACCGAGATCGCCTCCCTAGAGTGACTTAGTCACCCTTGAAGTGTGAGACCTACATCGAGGTGAAATTGGGTGTAGGATTCCCAAGTTGTAGCATTTGTTCCGTGGTTGGGTCGATCTTTTCCCAACCTACAACTTGCACTCTAACATTTTGGCACCATTGTCGGGGAAGATTTTGAATCTTCTTCGTACCCTAATGACACTTTGGAAGGCTATCCCAAAGCCTTTCCCTTAGATTGCCTGGCGACTCCACCCATGGGATGTTACCTTTGCACCCTTCTTTATGAGCTCATTTTGAAGCTCATATGACAACTCCACTTTCCCAGAACCCACCTTTCCCCCCCTTTCCATCCTTTAATGAGAATTAGTCTCATCTGGGGACTCCATTGAGGCTCTACCCTAAGTTATGGAACCATGGCCTCACGAGACTTACCATGGGGATTCCATAATGTGTATCCTTCTCTTGATGTTTAGAATGTCCCTGGCTATCCAAATCATTGTGCAACAAAATGGAGAGAAAATTGCCTTGAATTTGACGGTGATCCAGCTCTAGCAGTCACCCATTTGGCCAATTATATGAAGTATGTTTCAAGCCTAAATGTGCTACATGAGGATGTGCTAATGAAAATTTTTGTATCTTCATTGGAATCAAGTAAAAAGTATTGGCTCACACACTTATGTGATCCAAAGAATATCCCTTCTTCTACAAAAATCATTGAAGAATTTCTCAGGAATTATCAGCCAGCTACGCAGAGTTTGGAAGATGATTTTCAAGAGCTCAAACACATTCTTTCCAGAGAAAGTTTTCCGATCAATGATGAGACAATAGATGAAGAAGTGCTCGAATAACATACTCATGAAAACAAGCTTGAAGAAGATCTTTATGAAGAAAATCCAGATGAGACATTTGATGAAGACATCTAGGCCTTTGTTCCTCCCGCACATCAAGAAAATAACATGATAAGTGATAATCATTTTGAAGATCTTGATGACGCCTTATTCTATGAATTTGGAAGCGAAGACTTGTTAGAGGAACCCTTGGATGCAATAGATCTTTGTGAAAAAGGGCACATGAAGCACTCTATATTAAGAATCAAGCCTCGTGTGATGAAGAGGCGTTGGAGGAGCATGCCCATGAAGAGAAAAAATAATCTTAATGAAGCGCAACATGTTGAGGCATCATTTTCTTTGCTTATTCTTGATGAGGAAGAGTCCATTAAAACTTGTCTTCCTCCTGCACACAAATATGAAGAAACATTTAGCCTCGATGATACATATGATCTTGTGCAAGACCCCTCCGACATGGTCAATCTACACATTGATGATTTCATACAGGTTGGGAGATGTATATGGGATGAGAGTTGCTTCAGTATTGATAGAGATCCCATTTATGACATTGAGGGTAGCTCTCAAGCAAAGGGGGTTGAGTTTTCATCATCAGAGGAGTGGTCCTCATACATATATGATTCAGATGTTTGACGACCTGGTGATGATATGGTTACATATTTGTTCCGCCCCTTCGAGGATGAATTGTCACAACATACTCAAAGTGATCTTCAATCATCCTTTGGTGCATAAAATTTTGAGGATACAGATTTTTTTTATGAGGACTTCCTATCGTTGTTCTCATATTTTGAGGAAAACCAAGACGTGGCCTCCTCAGATGAGTCAGAGGTTCATTCTTCAAAGCAGAAGTATTTTCATCTTGGATATTTCCATGGAGATTCACAGGGGAAGAGGTGATGTTTTTCTACACACGAGACTGTCCCTTACCTCTTACCCTCTTCTCCAAAGGACCATGCAATATTCTTCCGATCTCTAATTTCCTCTCATTCCTCGACAAGTAGTGAGTCTTTATGCATGGATGAAGATGAGCATTCATCTACATATAGTAGCCCCCTTCAGAGATGGATTGTTCAGTTTTGTGGCTACACTTTCAGGAAGGATGATCGGGCTGATGGTTTCTCTTTCCAGCAGGATTTTCTCCCTCCCACCCATATTCATGAGTTTTATTTCATGATCGATTATATATATGTTTATACTCATGATTATTATGTTCTTAACTTATCTTTTTTGTATTATATAATTAAGCACAGGGGAGATACTTTGATGAAATGATCAAATGGCTGCACTGTTTGTATGACTTCACCTGACATCATCTAGCATGTGATCTTTAGGGCCCCAAGGCTCCAGTTAAGTAGGTAAGTCATTTTGATTCCCTGCATTTTCATCTTGATTGCTCATACTAGTTTAGATGCATTTCATTTTCATTCTGCTCTACTTGCATATTGATTTCATGCTTAGTTTAGAATTTTTCAAAATTTTCTTTTTCTAGCTTAGTTGGTTTGGATTTTCATCATATGAGAACAAGGATGAGTAGGCCATCCTACACTTGACATTTTGATGTTTACTTGCAGACACATGCCTACCAGGAGATGTTGCGGTTCTCATGCACTCTATGACACATGTCCCCAGGTAGGAGCCAGATGTTATTCCCATTTTTTGGATAACTAAGGAAATGATGTCTCGAGGCCCTCATGTTGTAGATATGGAGTTCCGAGAGACTACATGACCAACAGTACCCTTTGCACAGATGGAAAACCCACTCACCACCACAGATGGTCATAGGTTTATAGATGGCATCCACCACACTGGTTGACTTCTGGAAGGTAGTGTGCCTTGCTCCATGAGGTACAAGTCAGTATTATGGTGAGCATTATTTCAATACCTAAGCCATTTGATTATGTTTTATCTTATATTGCTCTAGATTTCATGATATGTGCTTGGAAATTATACCTTTTTCCCCACTTCACCTTGGTGGTTGACATTGTGCCCTAGTAAGAGGTCTTCTTTTGGAATGGGTTTTCTACTGGTAACTCCCTTGATGAGCCATCATACCATTCCCAACCATACTTACCATTTTCCATCATTATTCCCCTCCATTTCCTTATATCTTGGGATTTTAGGGTGTATTGACCCAAACAAGGGTTGTCCCTCATTCTATGGGAAGAAGGGGCTAAAGGCCTAGAGGGGTTGGTGTTGGGTAAAGGATAAAAGCCTTATATAAACCTTCCAGATGCTTCTCCCAAGGATCACCCAAGAAAGAAATGAAACACTTATCTTTAAATAAAAGGGGTCCCATAATATAATAAAGAAATGCTTGAAAGGCAGGTTGAAGGATATGAGGTCTACCCACGAGATGATGTATCAAATCCATGTATATCTAGTGGTATGACATTGTCATCATTTGGTCACCAAACCAGGGCAGTGACTCTTAGTTGCATGGATGAGAGGAAGGGGGTCTCATCACGAGCCAACCTTCTCATTTACATTAGGTATATGTGGGTGACATTGCCACCACCTAGTCACCATGCCAAGGTAGTGACCTTCAATCTCTCCTTATGCTATTATGAAAGAAAATATAAAAAAAGAAAGATAAAAGGAAAATGATGGGCTTGTAAAAAATGCATTGTGGACGAAGGTACCACACACCCTCTACAAAGGAACCAATGAATGAGACATTATGACCCCTAGTATGTCATGAGCCCTATGCCCATTGAGTCTTGACACCATACACCTCATACATTTGACATGGCTTAGAGAGGAGCCTATTGGAACCTGTCCTTGACCTAGGGCAAGATCTACCCAATATGATGTTGGCATGTTTTACATGCAGTGTATGCTTGTCATTGATGGAAAGTACAACAACGATGATGGCTTAAGTACAACAACGATGATCAACAACGTAGTGATAATCAGGGAAGAGCAGCAACCGTGATCATTGCATCAACAATTTAGAATTCCCGATGGCTGTCAGATCTTAATGTAGACAAGAGGAGCACGCAAATATGGAGGATAGATCTCGGGCGTTAGATCCGAGCGCAGGGTTCAACCACTGTTGGATCCAGGAGAGCCTGCACGTTCTTTAAAGTGCTATGAGAAGCGGGCTTACAAAATCTCGAAAGCAGGAGGATCGTCCATCTTCGAGTAGGACACGTGGCGAAAGATTGTTGTTTCGCTGATAGGAAAGTCAAAGGAACAGGGTTCCTTAACCTGTTGAATTCACGAAATGTGAAACCCTGAAGTAAACTCCATTTCAGAGTTTCAGAAATCAGGAGATGGAGAAGTCAGAGACTCTCAACATTAGGAGTCCCGAAGTGCCGAAATGCGAAATCCCGAAACAAGACACGTCAGCAAACCACGTCAGCTAAGAACATGTGGCACAACCAGGCAATGACAAGTGTCAAGCTGATTCAACATTT
>ML815643.1:252808-265030 GCA_009831015.1 Picea engelmannii
TTTCTAAAAAAATGCTGAAATTTTGTTGATTTTAAAATGATCATAACTTCACTTTTCAGACTCCGTTTCAGACGATTTTGTTTTTGAAATTGGATATTTTCCTGAGAGGAATTCAAATATCCAATTTGTTTATGTAAATTTTTCTCCGAAAATATCAGAATGGAGTCTGATGTGCGCGCCTCCCTTTTTGACTCCTGAGATGAATGCATGGTGCATGCAAAAGTGTCTGCATGTGAGTCCTGAGCTGCATGCCATATATCTTCCACATGAATTTCAGAAAACAAATCTGAAATGGAGTAGACATCATCTTCAATTAATGGAATACAAATTTCTGCAAATACTTTTGTAGAAGACTCTTCATAATGAGAGGCTTGATCTTCTGATGGCTTCTCTTCTGGCTCTATCTATTCGACCTCCTGCATGAAATATTCACAATATTCTTTATTCCCAAATAGAACCTCCAATCTGGTCCATAATTCATTTGGAGTTGATCCTTGTGATTCTTTATATACTTGATGGAAAAGTTCGGGAGAAACAGACACACCAATACTTCCTATGGCCATATCTTTTCTATTGATAAAGTCATTTTTATCATCGACAAAATCAGGATCTACTTCCATTGCCATGGTTATTTGGTATAAGCCTTTGCATATTAGCAGAAGATTTTTTTTTGGCTTCCATTCCAAATAGTTATGAGGCGTGAGAAGTATTTCCGGTGAATAATCCATCTTTTTGTTGTCTTCAATCTTCAGTACCTGCAAAAATAATTTGGTGTAGTTTTTTCGTAGCAGTCCGTCGGCTATGATACCATGTAAATGTGTTAAACCTGCACATAATAGATCTAGCTAGAAAATACTACACATATTTGCAGAGAGAAATTGAGAAAGAAGAAGCAAGATAGAAAGAATGGAAGAATTCTCATTAATCGTATTCCACACTCAAAGAGTGAATAATTTACAATATATATAGAATAAATGAGTAACTATGAGCCATAGTGGTGGTATAGATTGATCTGGACACACACCAACAGTTACAAGAGTAAACTGACACCTAGTCTAGTGTCTCAGGCAGTTATGGGAGTGAGATGCCACCTAGCTGAGTTAACTAGTCAACTAGTCTTCAGTTAACTGACTGAACAAAGAGTAGTGAGTTGGTGATGATCCCAATGTTGCATGGTGACAAAAGCAATGCAACATCTAAACTCAACTCAACTAGTCAAACTGAAGTGTCAATTGAAAGAGAATATTCTCTAGGTGGAATATTCTCCCCTAAAATATAAGAGACTGGATAATGACTAATTATGAATAATAAACAAGGAATAACCTTAGGAAAAATAAATCCTAGGTGTGTGTGAAGTAACTCCAACAGTTTTCTTGTGTCTCAGGTAGGTACAATCATTCAGAGAAGTACTATACTTGTGGGGAGGCCATTTTTTGACTTGCAAGACATCTCTCTCTACCTTTGTTTCCATTTATAATTGATCTCTAGGGGCTTCATTTCCACTTCCCTCCATCTCCATATCAATCCCCCTAAGGTTACCGAGATCGCCTCCCTAGAGTGACCTAGTCACCCTTGTAGTGCGAGACCTACATCGAGGTGAAATAGGGTGTAGAATTCACAAGTTGTAGCACTTGTTTTGTGGTTGGGTAGGGATTTTCCCAACCTACAACTTGCGCTATAATATTTTTTCTCCATTGTCAGGAAAGATTTTGAATCTTCTTCATACCCTAATGACACTTTGGAAATATATCCCAAATCCTTTCCCTTAGCTTTCCTGGAAACCCCACCCAAGGGATGTTCCCTTTCCACCCTTCTTGATGAGCTCATTTGGAATCTCATCTGGCGAATCCACCTTCCCAGAACCCACCTTTTTCCCCTTTCCATCCTTTGATGAACATTAGTCTCATCTGGGGACTCCATTGAAGCTCTACCCTAAGTGACGGAACCATGGACTCACGAGACTTACCATGGGCATTCCATAATGTGTATCCTTCTCTTGATGTTTAGAATTTCACTGGCTATCCAAATCATTGTCCAACATAATGGAGAGAAAATTGCCTCGAATTTGACGATGATCCAGCTCTAGCAGTCACCCATGTGGCCAATTATATGAAGTACGTTTCAAGCCTAGATGTGCTACATGAGGATGGGCTAACGAAAATTTTTGTATCTTCATTGGAATCAAGTCAAAAGGACTGGCTTGCACACTTATGTGATCCGAAGAGTATCCCTTCTTCTACAAAACTCATTGAAGAATTTCTCAGGGATTGTCGGCCGGCTACTCAGAGTTTGGAAGATTTTTTTCAAGAGCTCAAACAAATTATTTGAAGATAATTTTTTCTGATCAATGATGAGACAATAGATGAAGACGTGCTCAAAGAACATACTCATGAAGACAAGCTTGAAGAAGATCCTGATGAAGAAAATCTGGACGAGACATTTGATGAAGATTTTTATCACGCAATTTGTAATTTTCCCAAAGAAAAAGGTAATTGGATACTGAAATCCTATCCCATTAATCCATCAGAGTCAACGGTTCCTCAATCTGAGTCTCGGTTGTCGTTTTATGCCCAGTTGCAAGTCGCATCCCAAACAATTTCAGGGACTCTTGGCCAATTCCTCCTCATGCCATAAAAACCTAACGAAGAAATATTTTTGAGTTCTATTAGATGTTGAAAGATTTTTTAGGCATGGAATAGGTGACCACATTGTCCATCCTCTCCCGAGGCATAGTTTCATAAATTGGACCCCTAAATCCAAATGTTGCATTGCTTCTTACTGAGCAAAATCCTAGTTTTCAAAATCGATGAAAAAAACAATTTTCAAGGCATTTGACCCGAGAGTGAGGGGTGATCTAGCTGAAATCCTATTCTATGAATCCAACAGAGACGACATTTCCTCAATCCGAGTCTCAGTTTTCATTATATTCTGAGTTGGAAGTCGCATCCCAAACCATTTCGGGGACTATTCGCCAATTCCTCCTCAAGGAATAAAAACCTAACATAGCAACATTTTTGAGTTCTGTGAGATGTTACGAGATTGTTTAAGAATGGAATAGATGAAAACTTTATCCATATTCTCTTGAGGGACAGTTTCATAAATTGAACCCCTTAATCCAAATTTTGCATTGCTTCAAACTGAGCAAAACAATAGTTCTCAAAATTAACGAGTAAAACAAATTCCGAGGCATGGCACCCGGTAGGGAGGGGTGCTCTAGCTGAAATCCTATCCTAGTAATCCATTGGATTTGATGGTTCCTCAATCTGAATCTCGTTTTTTGTTTTATGCCCAGTTTCAAGTCACATCCCAAACCATTTCATTGACACTTGGCCAATTCCTCCTCAGGGCATAAAAGCCTAACGGAGAAACGTTTTTGAGTTCCGTGAAATGTTGCAAGCTTGTTTAGGCATGGAATAGGTGACCACATTTTCCATCCTCTTCCAAGGTATGGTTTCATAAATTAGATCCCTAAATCCAAATGTTGCATTGCTTCTTACTGAGCAAAACCCTAGTTTTCAAAATTGATAAAAAAAAACTTCTAAGGCATTGGACCCAGGAGTGAGGGGTGATCTAGCTAAAATATTATGCCAGGAATCCAACGGAGATGATGGTTCTTCGATTTGAGTCTCGGTTTTCATTATATTCCCACTTGCAAGTCACATCCCAAACGATTTCAGGGACTCTTGGCCAATTCCTCCTCAGGGCATAAAAACCTAACGAAGCAACATTTTTGAGTTCCGTGAGATGATGAAATCATGTTTAGGAATGGAATAGGTGACCAAATTATCCATCCTCTCCCGCAAGACGGTTTCATAAATTGGACCCCTTAATCCAAATGTTGCATGGCTTCAAACTGAGCAAAACACTAGTTCTCAAAATCAACGAGTAAAACTTTCGAGGCATGGTACCCCAGAGTGAGGGGTGCTCTAGCTGAAATCCTATCCTAATAATCCATCAGATTTGATGGTTTCTCAATCCAAGTCTCGGTTTTCATTTTATGTCGAGTTGGTAGTCACATCCTAAACCATTTCGGGGACCCTTTGCCAATTCCTCTTAAGGGCATAAAAACCTAACGACGAAGCATTTTTGAGTTCCATGAAATGCTTCAATCTTTTTTAGGCATGGACTAGGTGACCAAACTTTCCATCCTCTCCTAAGGCATTGTTTCATAAATTGGACCCCTAAATCCAAATGTTGCATTGCTTCCTATTGAGACAATCCCTAGTTCTCAAAATCGATGAAAAAAACAACTTCCGAGGAATTGGACCTGGGAGTGAGGGGTGATCTATCTGAAACATATGCCAAGAATCCAACAGAGATGAAGGTTCCTCAATCCGAGTCTCAATTTTCATTATATGTCGAGTTGCTAGTCACATCCCAAACCATTTCGGGGACTATTCGCCAATTCCTCCCTAGGGCATAAAAACCTAATAGAGCAACATTTTTGAGCTCTGTGAGATGATGCAAGCTTGTTTAGGCATGGACTAGGTGACCAAATTATCCATCCTCTCTCGAGGGAAGGTTTCATAAATTCAACCCCTTAATCCAAATGATGCATTGATTCAAACTAAGCAAAACACTAGTTCTCAAAATCAATGAGTAAAGCAACTTCTAAGGCATGGAACCCAAGAGTGAGGTGTGCTCTAGCTGAAATACTATCCCAATAATCCATTAGATTCGACGGTTTCTCAATCCGAGTCTCAATTTTCATTTTATGCCCAGTTGCAAGTTGCATCCCAAACCATTTGAGAGACTCTTGACCAATTCCTCCTCAGGGCATACAAACCTAATAGAGCAACAATTTTGAGTTCCATGAGATGCTACAAGATTTTTTAGGCATGGACTAGGTGACGACATTTTCCATCCTCTCTCAAAGCATGGTTTCATAAAATGGACCCCTAAATCCAAATGTTGCATTACTTCTTACTGAGCAAAACCCTAGTTCTCAAAATCGATGAAAAAAACAACTTCAAAGGCATGGGATCTGAGAGTGAGGGGTGCTCTAGCTGAAATCCTATGCTAGGAATCCAACGGATATGACGGTTCTGCAATCTGAGTCTCGATTTTCATTATATGCCGATTTGCAAGTCGCATCCCAAACCATTTCGGGGACTCTTGACCAATTCCTCCTCATGGCATAAAAACCCAATGGATCAGTATTTTTGAGTTCCGTGAGATGCTGCAATTTTGTTCAGGCATGTAATAGGTGACCAAATTATCCATCCACTCCAGAGGGATGGTTTCATAAATTGGACCGCTTAATCCAAATGATGCGTTGCTTCAAACTGAGAAAAACACTAGTTCTTGAAATTAATGAGTAAAACAACTTCCGAGGAATGGCACCCAAGAGTGAGGGGTGATCGAGATGAAATCCTATCCTAGTAAACCATTGGATTCGATGGTTCCTCAATTTGAGTCTCATTTTTCATTTTATTCTCAGTTTCAAGTCACATTCCAAACCATTTCAGGGACTCTTGGCCAATTCTTGCTAAGGGCATTAAAAACCTAACGAAGAAACATTTTTGAGTTCCATGAGATGCTGTAAGATTTTTTAGGCATGGACTAGGTGACCACATTGTCCATCTGCTCCCGAGGCATGGTTTCATAAATTGGACCCATAAATCCAAATGCTGCATTTCTTCTTACTGAGAACAACACTAGTTCTCAAAATCGATGAAAAAATAACTTCTGAGGCATGGGATCCTAGAGTGAGAGTTGATTTAGCTGAAATCCTATGCCAGGAATCAAACAGAGACAATAGATCCTCAATCTGAGTATCGATTTTTTTTATATGCCCAGTTTCAATTTGCATTCCAAACCATTTCAATGACTCTTGTCCAATTCCTACTCAAGGCATAAAAACCTAACGAAGCAACATTTTTGAGTTCTGTGAGATGTTGTAAGCTTGTTTAGGCATGAAATAGGTGACCACATTGTCCATCTATTCTCGAGGCATGGTTTCATAAATTGGACCACTAAATCCAAATGTTTCATTGCTTCTTACTGAGAAAAATCCTAGTTCTCCAAATCGATGAAAAAAACAAAGTCTGAGGCATGGGACTCAGGAGTGAGGGGTGCTCTAGTGATCAAGGTGGATATTGGTGGCCACCAACCTATTCCAACTGGCTCATCTTAATAGTTTTAGTTCAACACGTTCTTCTGTAATTCTTTGTAATTGCAGGTTCTACACTTCTGGGGTTGTCTGAAGCCCTACACAACTTCCAGGTGGAGATTGGTGGCCGTCCACCTAATCCAACTGGATTATTTTGGAATTTTTCATGTCAGTACATCTTTCTGTACTTCCAGGGTCGTTTTGGGGTCCTAAACGATGTTTGTTTTGGCTTTCCACAGTCAAAATGTAGACGAAGTCAGATTTTGATGGAATAATGTGTATTTCTTGAAAAGACCTTTTCAACGGGCTATCACGTTCCTAAAATGAAGTTCATATGCAAAATTTATGACCCTGGGAAGTTGAGGTACCAACTTAGCCACCGGGGCCCACATAACGTTTGAAGTTTCATCTCCTAAGGTTATGTTTTTGGATGTCTAGGGTTTTGGCATTCACGAGTAATGTTAAAAAGGCCTCTGGAGCCTCATTTTAATCATTCTTCTCAGATGGATGCGCGTAGCATCCACATCTCTTCTCAGAGATAAGTACCACCATTCGAGACAATTGTTTCAGTTTTGCAGTTTTACAGTTTCAACCTATTTTATTTATTCAATAGAAGTTATTGTTCACTAGATATATGTTGTTGTTCTCTGTATCTCTGTGTTATGGTATTCAATCTGTTATTCATTTCATTCCTCTCATAAATCCAGATCAATGGTATCAGAGCGGTCTGCTCTTCATTTATTTTTCTTTTTGCATGTCCCCAAAAAGATATGGGTACAAGAAGCTAGGACTCGAACCAGTTGAGCCTTTGCAAGGTTGGTTGCACCGAACTTGACCTCAATACATGGGGGATCATAAGAAATATTATGGAGTAGGATATCCTTTTAAAATGTTGCTTGAGGAAGCCCTTATGTGACAAAGGAACGAGATGATGGACAACTTTGCATAGATCCTTCGACGGCTGCCCACAGAAGATGCATCTTCATCAAGCGACCACGAAACCCCCTTCAAGGTACAAGTAAATTTTTATATTCCATTATTTTAAAGACTGATATATGCAGATGCTGTATATAAATGGATGAATCTGCTCTAAGGGTATTTTTTGGTCCACAAATTTTCCGATAGGGAAAAGATTACTCTTGCACTCCTCAAGTTTGTCTCCCATGTTAAGGACTGGAGGGATACATACTCTGAGCAAAGGGCCACAGAGGAATCTGCAATATTGGCGGTCGGTCCCACCTGAGATTCCTTCAGGGATTCCATTAAAGAACACTACTACCTTGTTGGAAGCTACGAGGACCAGTACACAATATGGACCATGCTGTGTCAAGAAAGGGACCAGACAATACCATAATTCACCAATATTTTCCATACTATGTGCACCAAATTGGGTATCAAAGATTCTAAATGACACGTGGTGCTCAAATACCATGACTATCTTCACAGATAAATTCAAACAAAAATGGAGTTTCTGGACATCGCACCATTAGGTGCAACTTATAGATATGCTGTCAAGATCGAGCAGAAATTTAAGCAGAAGAGGCAAGAGTTTGGATCTGCAAATTTCTCACAGACGAAGAAGGGAAAAGGTGGTTCCAACCCACCAAACAAGGGACAGAGCAAATATGGTCACTCTCAGGACAACCAGTCCAAGCCACAACCCATAAAGGGTAATGAGAAGTCGAAGAAGGACACGAGAAAGTGGTGTGAATACCATAAAATCCCTTGGTACAACACTGAAGAATGTCTCTCAAATAAGTCACTGGTGGTCGATATGAAAGCTTCCAAGTCAGAGGCATATTCTGACTCCGAATCAAATCCAGAAAGTGGGAAGTGGATCATTGATGTCGAACCCAGTTCCATTGTCGCTACCACCAAAGACTAGTCAAGTGAACTAGAAGAACCACCGGAAGGGGAATGCCTCTTTCACTAACATATGTGGGTAAATGGGACTCCACTGCATTTCATTGTCGATAGTGGAATTCAAAAGAACCCGATCTTAGCAGAGGTCGTCAAGTGGTTGGACCTGTCGATAACACAACACCTGTAGACCTACACCATTGGCTGGCTTTGCCAAGGACTATATCTCCACGTCATCCAACCATGTCATCTTCCCTACATCATCAAGCCTTTCAAAGATGAGGTATTGTGTGATATTGCTCCCCTTGAAGTTTGTGATGTTATTTTAGGCCAACCATATTTGTGGAAGCGACATGTTGTGTGTGAGTCTAGACCCCGTAGTGTTATTATTACTTTGGGTAGACAATTGTACAGGATACCATAGGTAGCACCACCCGTCGCTATTTCTTTAATCTTTGCTAAGCAATGCAGTAAGGTCATTTCACAGACCGAGAAGTTCATATTCTTTGTGATCCATGCTCGCAGTAAGAAGAAGGTCACCACCACATCCATGACCTCTACACAAAGCCTCTCTTTGCAGCAGAAGCAAGTGGACGAGATCATGGATGAGTACATAAACATCTTCTCCTCACCCATTAGGGTACTAATGCACTTCCAAGTCAAGCATCCAATTGATCTAACCCCCAATGTACCACTGCTTAATGAACTAGTCTATCATCACTCGTTGATGGAAAATGATGAAATCAAACACCATATCCAAGAGCTAATTCAAAAGGAGCACATTTGACCCAAATACTCCCCTTGTGGAAGCCCGATTGTGCTAGTACAAAAGAAATACGGGACCTGGTAGCTCTGCATTGATTACAAAGTATTAAACAAAATCACAATCAGGAACCGATACCCAATTCCCATAATTGATGACCTTCTTGACCAACTCAAGGGGGAAACGTTCTTCAACAATATTGACCTAAAGTATGGCTACCACCAGGTTCCAATCGAACTAAATGATGTATGGAAGACAACTTTCAAATCTAAAGAAGGTCTCTTCGAATGATTGGTCATGCCCTTTGGCTTAAAAAATGCATCAACAACTTTCATGATATTGATAGATGATGTATTGAGACCCTTCACCAAATATTTTGTGGTGGTATATCTGGATGACATCCTCATCTTCAACAAAACTTGGGAGGAGCATATGCAACATATTCAACAGGTTTTGGGCACTCTACGGAAGCACAAGCTATATGCCAACTTGGAAAAATGATCATTTGGAATGAACATGGTCCAATAATTTGGCTACATTGTTGATGAGCATGGGGTACATGTGGATCTCGCTAAGATCCGAGTAATTTGTGATTGGCCAGCCCCAACCACACTAACTGAGCTTCATAGATTCTTGGGACTTGCCAACTTCCACCAAAGGTTCTTTTTGGGATTCTCCCATATTGCATGGGCCCTCATCCAAGTAACCAAGGGCGGTGGAAAGGCAAATTTCGGATGGGGGAGGGCACAACAACAAACATTTGATGATGTAAAGAATCACTTGTGCTAAGCTCTAGTACTATCCTTGCCTGATTTGCAACAACCATTTGAGATTGAGACTGATACCTATGACTATGTTGTAGGTGCAGTTCTCACTCAACATGGTCATCCAATAGCATACCATAGTGAGACACTCTCAGATACTGTTCGGAAATACCCCATCTATGAAAAAGAAATGTATTCCATTGTGAAAACCTGTCGTCAATGGTAACATTACATTCTAGGAAAGGAGACAATCATCCACACTTATCACAAGCCTCTGCTGTTCATACAAACATAGGGGAAGTTACAAAACAACCACCATCAAAAGTGATCCACATACCTACAACAGTTCCATCTCAACATAGAGTATAAAAAAGGAGCATAAATCATGTTGCTTACTGCCTCAGTCACCCTCCCATCACTGCACTCACCACAATGCTCCATTCCTGTGGGCATGAGGCATTTGAGTGGCCCCAACTTTATCAACATGACACTGACTTTACCACCACCTATAAGCTCTTGGGTATAGGTGCAAATGTCACCAATTTTCACATCCAGGATGGAATTCTATGCCATCTAGGCCACCTCTCTGTTCCCACAAGCGAGTGTGCCAAGATGGTTTGGGAGGCTCACTACAGTCGCATGGCAGGAAATTTTAGCGTGGAGAAAATTGTCGTCGTTATACATAAACATTTTTATTGGAAAAAACTTCAACAAGACATCATGAAGTATATCAGATCTTGCACTACCTATGCCATTTCCAAGCCAACTATCAAGAAGCAAGCCTTATACACCCCTCTTCCTACTCTCGAGAGGCCTTGGGAATCCATCTCAATGAATTACATGTCGGGCCTTCCATCCACCAAGCATGGCAACGATTGTGTATTTGTGGTGGTTGATTGATTTTCGAAGATGGCCATTATCATAGCCTGCAAGAAGAGCATCACAACGACATATATTGCCAAACTCTTCTTTGAACGGGTGTGGGTCCATTTTTGGATACCATAGACCATCACCTCAGATCGGGACAAAAGGTTCCTCAACACATTTTGATCAAGTCTATGGTCACTATTGGACACCAAGCTCACTAAATTCAACGCTTTCCATAGCCAAACCGATGGCTAGACACAGGTCGTCAATCAAATGATTGTGCACATCCTGTGCATGTAAAACTCTAAGCATCCATGTACATGGGATGAGAGTCTTTCCTATGTTCAACACAACTACAACATGGCTCTCGATAGCTCCACCAACCATATCCCATTTCAAGTGGGGCTGGGATTCCAACCCTTGGGTCCCATTGATGTTGCACTACCTCTTGCAACCACATAGGAAGAATATTCTCATGTTCAGTCTGATGCCAACAAATCCACCATATTAATTGAGTGGACTCAACACATCTGCCAACATGTCCATGATATTTTATAGAATACCAATGCTAAGTACAAGTAGCACCATGATCAACACCGAGTACCGCACCAATTTTAGGTGGGAGATAAGATATGGTTACATTTACAGAAAGAGCACATTACATGGCCTCATCGGAAGCTTCAACCACTTCGCTATGGGACTTACACTATCACCAAGGCTGTGGGTAGCAATGCTTTTTAGCTCAACACTCCACCCTTCCTTGGCTTGCACCCAATGTTCAATGTGGACCTCCTTTGACCATATTTTCTACCATTATTGGACACCTCGAAGATCACATAACAATTGAAACAAACAAAGATCAACCCTGAATGTGTGGAACAAGCATCCACTCATCAAATAGTGGACACATAGGTCAATGGCACTGACCAGTAGAGGATCCAACTTTATCAGGTTGTCAAGGCAGGGCAATTCCTACACCAAGGCAAGTGGCTCACCCGGGGCCAAATTCAGTAGAAGTTTCCTGACCTGATGGGGGCACTAAACGTAATGGAGACCATTTATTCTTAAGGGGAGATGACTGATCCATGTGGATATTGGTGGCCACCCACCTATTCCAACTGGCTCATCTTAATAGTTTTAGTTCAACATGTTCTTCTGTAATTCTTTGTAATTGTGGGTTCTACACTTTTGAGGCTGTCTGAATCCCTACACAAATTCTAGGTGGATATTGGTGGCCGCCCACCTAATCCAACTGACGTATTTTGGAATTTTTCATGTCAGTACATCTTTTTGTACTTACAGGGTCGTTTTGGGGCCCTAAACAATGTTTTTTTTTGGCTTTCCAAAGACAAATTGTAGACTGAGTAAGAGTTTGATGGAATAATGCATATTTATAGAAAATACCTTTCCAATAGGCTATAAACTGCCTAAAATGAAGGTTGTATGAAAACGTTACGACCCTGAGAAGTTGAGGTACCAACTTACCCATCGAGGCCCACATAACTTTTGGCGTTTCATCTCCTAGGATTAGGTTTTTGGATGTCTAGGATTTTGACATTCATGAGTAATGTTAAAAAGGCCTATGGAGCCTCATTGTAATAATTCTGCTCAGATAGATGTGTGTAGCAGCTACATCTCTTCTCAGAGATAACTACCACCATTCGAGCAAGTTGTTTCAGTTCTACAGTTTTATAGTTTCAACCTATTTTATTTACTCAATATAAATTATTTTTCACTGGATATCTGTTGGTGTTCTTCGCATCTCCATGTTATGGTATTCAATCTGTTATTCATTTCATTCCGCTCATAAATCTAGATCATCTAGTTGAAATCCTATGCCAGGAATCCAATGAAGA
>ML815643.1:290514-303606 GCA_009831015.1 Picea engelmannii
TATCATTGAAACTAGAATGTATGGTTCAACTTTGACTATCCACATGTTCATGTTTCATTAACCTTTTTTTTGCAAGATTCTTTAAATTTATAAAAGAAAAACAATAAATATTTTTATGTGCTTTCTTTATCTGCTTCCTAGAAACAATCATTTTTCACATCGATTTTCATAAGTTTTTATTAAAACTTGCAGCTTGTAAATCATGTAAATAAATGAGACTTGTATATCTTCTGCTTAAATACAACTACTATAGTTACATTAGAACATATGTACTTATATATATAGTGTTTAGTAATTAGTTGTAAGTTTTAAACCTGCGAAGTAAAGAAATGCATATAGATTCTTAAGCAATACAAAAATTAATCAATGGCTCATACACAGAGTACACAGATATTTTACCGGAAACCCTCAACCAGGAAAACCTTTCTTATTTTCATTATATCGAATTTCACCATTCGCCATACAATATATACAATGTTTTTAGGTATTCCGTAGATACCAAAACCCTAATCCCTTAATCCGGGATTAATTTACAAATCAGCTGAAAATAGTAAAATCTGCTAAAAATAGCAAAAATCACCCAATTTTTTTTTTTCGAGGCGTTTCCCCGAACCCCATCAGCCGCGGGCTACCGCCCGGTGCCAAACGCTGCGCGTAAATAGGGGGGGGCATACCTGCCCCCCCTGGGACCCCCCTAGAAAAGCGCCCAATGCACACGGCAGAGCCC
This sequence comes from Picea engelmannii, assembly GCA_009831015.1. NCBI lineage: Eukaryota > Viridiplantae > Streptophyta > Pinopsida > Pinales > Pinaceae > Picea > Picea engelmannii. The sequence continues at coordinate 291,242 of ML815643.1, forward strand.
TAGGTGAAGGGATCATCGGACGCAGTTGTCGTATCTGACGCACCCACACACACACACATGCAAAGAATATAACACACACCCAACATTAGTTAGTTATTTCTCTCTTTTATTTTTTTCTTTTAGGATTCTTAGATTGGCTAACAGAGCCATTAAACCCGTCAGAACGAGTTACACCAAACGACTTGGGTTATTTAGACAACCCCGGACCAGACTCACTCTTCCAGTTGATAGATGGTCAATTTCGTCCGTCAATAGATTGCGGCCATGGTATACTATCTTATGGCTTAGGATAATGAACTTGTCTTTCTCCTGCTAGAAAGGAAGTCTTCATCGTTAAGGAACTTGTTTGAAGATGCTCAAGAGGTGGAGGAGAACATATGTGCTAGCAATAAGATTCGAGAGAAAGCATATTTTGAAGATCTGCGTGCATAGGATGAGCATCAAGAGGACTGTGAGTATACTCCAGAGTTGCGGCAAAAAGATAGTGAGTATGAAGCAGATCTAAGACAACAACAAGAATGGAAGCATAGTTCAAATTTTAAGCAGGAAGGTTATGACTATGAGGCAATTTTGGAACAACAACAAGCAGGTAAATTTATTTCAGATTGTGAATCGGATTTTTCAATATTTGCAGAATGCCTTAAAGACAGATATGTGCCTGAAGTCTTTAATCAGTTTGAAATCCAAGTGGAGCCTATGATAACTGATGATTTCATAAACAATTATATATTTTCCGTTGATTGTTATTCACATGACTTGAACATTGATGTATCATCATCTTCTAAGAACTTTCCAAAGAGAAAATTATTATGATTGATAAACAAGATCTCATTTAAAGGGAACAAAAGGATGAGCAGTCTTATAGCATAGAAACAGTCAAGGCTGAGAAAGAGTTATCCGTGGATCAACATTTTTCTGATCTTTCCTTCAAAGACCCGATGGCAATATTCATGGAGTTATACTTTTCAGAGAGCTTGAAAGTTTCATATTTCTTCAGCTCGCCCATGTTTTCAGGTGAGTATGATTTCTGAAAAGAGTTCTTATTACGGTTGTTACTTTCCAGACATCATTTAATAATTAGTGATAAAGATGATATTTATTCAGTATTAAAATTGCTTGGATGGTTGTTATGGAAATCAGCATTTACCTAACCCGAATGTAGATCCGGTTAGAGTAGGAGTAGGGGAATAAGCTCATTTTACGAGAAAGTAGTCATTTTCAGTTGATTGATTTCATGAATAAGCAGAGCAAGCTACAGGTAGACTACAGGTTCACAAAAGATCAGTTGTAAAAGCCAGATGACTCCATGCCCAATTCTAAAGGCACAAGGTTTGCTAGGTTCTCGGAAACCTCACAGGGAGGTCCCCAACCGTAAAGGCCAGATAACTCCATGCCCAATACTAAAGGCACAAGCTCTGCTAGGTTCTTGAAACCTCACAGGGAAGTTTCTTCCCAAATAGGAGCCAAATGTTATCTCCTAAAATAAACCAATCAAATTTGTTAATTTTAGGTGATAGGAGGTCATTGAAAAATACTTTTCTAAATTTTTTAAGGTTCATTTTTGAGAGCCTTATGTCTGTAATAAAGTTTGAAAAACATTGGATTTCTTTTTTTCTTCAAAAAAGTCAAAAATCAGGTTTCGGTGGCTAAGCACCTTTCCAAAAGGGCTTCTAATCCGCTGAAATCCTAGCTTTTGGTAGCTTAAACGTGAAATTTGGGGCTCTCCTAGCCATCGAAAGCACATAAATTTTGCATTTTTACTAGGTTGAGTCATCATTTTCAAGTGATTATTTTGAGTGACTGGAAGATCATTTTGAGAAATGGGAGGAAGTTTTTGTTGATAACATGTCAAAGAAAAATAATATCTATCTCTTTTCCTACAGGTGTCATATATTGGGAGAATTGAATTCATCTTTGAGCCCTAATTTTCGGATCTCAGAATTTCCCTGTTTGACACATGTTTTTTAAATGCAGATCCCGGGAAAATGAAAATGAATCTCCAAGAACTGAGAGAGGTTTTTTCTCAAAACAAACCAATATAAAAAATCCTCTTCCAGTTCGTACACATCTATTTTGATTTCAGAGATATAGGTCAATCTTTAAGGACATATTTCCAGAAATTTCTGCATAGAACATGGCAGAAAGCTACTATTTTTGCCTAGATCGCATTTTTTGATTGGGGAAACACATGGGAATGGTTTTAAAATAAAGATAATAATTATCAGAAGTCATATTATCTTCCTCATCAAGTTTTGAAGGCATATGATAAGGTAATGAAGCCAAATGGCATTTCTTTTCTTGACAGAAATCGCCCAATTGTCAAACAGAGATCTTGAGTTCCATGATCTTCACCTGCAGACTGCCAAATAATGCTAAGAGGGTCAATTCGACCTATAGTGATCTTAATTTTCATATAATTTTTTATTATATTCAGTTTTAGTTATTTTCAGATCCATTTTTATAGGATCTTGAAATTGTGATGAAAAGGCTATAAAGCCTAAGACCTTTGACACACCAAAGGGGGAAGACAGTTTGAGGACCGTGGTTCAACTTTAGGGACTCTTAGACACTTTGTACTCAAGATTCTCATGTTCTTGTCAAATTAATACAAGCTCTTTTGCAATTACATGTTCATATCTACATTTTCCTTTCTGTTCTATACTTTTACTTGGATGTTTTATTCATGTTTATTCTATTTACCTAATACCAGATAACTGTCATCCTATCTTTGTATTGATAATTTGAATTGGAAGTATCTTTTCCTTATTATGATTAGCCATTCATATGTAAGTGTTTTATGTATGAATCTTCCAGCATAGTGAGAATTCTTCATCTTTTCAAACAATGATAGTTAAAAGCCTTGTTTATTTGGTTGAGTTTATGCATGTCTTGAGTGAGTTAGGTCTGATTTAGTCATCTGAATTGATCCCATTTCCCATACATTATTAAACATTTAATTTACCAAGCTCATTCCATTTACAGTCAGGGAAAGACTCTTGGAGTGTTAACATAAATTATCGAACAAACCCAGATAGCCATATCCACCTTGACCCATAGCTTGGTGCAACACAACACATTTATATCATTATCTTGCCATGAGTGACCTTCAAGTGACATTGGGGGAAGGGGTTGGGCCTTCATATCCTACAACAGATTCCTACCAAGAAATAGCACATGGAAATACTAGGCGTTCCCATCCTAGTTCGACATGTGACCCTCAAAGATACTTGAGTCATGGGTAGACTTGTTATGGGCTAATGGAGGCCACTAGACATGATCGTTTCATGGAGGAGGTTAGTATCATGATCATCTCTATGTTCTTAATTGATTATATATATATATATATATATATATATATATATATATAGAGAGAGAGAGAGAGAGAGAGAGAGAGAGAGAGAGAGAGAGAGAGAGAGAGTTTACTGTGTGTTTCTTTTCTATATTTTTAATTATATGATGTTTTCACTTTTTATGCTTGGATAACAGACCCTTGATGTCGACAAATGCACCGAGGTCAGTTTTTGACACTGATGTAGTAGTAGTAGTAGCCTTTGTGTTCGATGTGTTAGAATATAATGGATGTGCTCATTTTATCATCGACAATATCACTATTGTCACCCAACCATAGGCCGAAGCCACCCTCAGAACACCTTAACCTTGACATAGAATCATTCTAAAAGAAAACCTTAGGATAGATAGACAAAAAAAGGGTAGCGCTCCTTTCCCCAAGGATAGCGCACCAAACAATAGTTAATCAGATAGTCCAAACCATAACCAAGAGATAGTCCAAGCCAAAACCAAAATATGTTAGCTGCAGCAGCTGCAACAACAACTCTCCTCCAAACTTGCACACAAACTGGGCAACTGTAGTGTGCACAAGTGTTGCTCTACAATTCTGAGAATGTCTGCCAGAATGAATACTGGCCTCTTGTATTTATACTAATTATGGCTAACTGCCTGGGCCGACTTCTCATTCTGGATACCTATTTACTCATTATATATTATTTCTTCTGGTCGACTTCTTCTCTTGGAGGATAATAACCTAATAAAAATTATCCTCTTGAGTCGACTTGTCTTCTAGGGTTATTATCCAACTCATTAGGGTTTCTTCTTTCTTCCCGGAATATTCTATTTGTTAATATTATGGTAGCTGCAGGAGGTATTTACCTCCACGTGTGAATCTGACGAGAATAGAAGACTCCGGAAAGAAAGAGAAAACCCTAATGAGTTGGTTAATAACCCTAGAAGTCTTGTCGGCTCAAGAAGAAAATTGATATTAGGTTATTAGCCTACAAGAGAAGAAGTCGGCCATAAATAATAATAATATACTGAACAGACACATATCCAGAAGGAGAATTCGGCCCCAACAAATCTGGCAGAACCAGTATAAATATAGGGCGCCAGTTCTCATTTTGACACATCTCAGAATTGCAGTTTCCAGTTTGGTGCACACTGCAGTTCCTAGTTTGGTGTGCACATGTGGAGGAGGGCTGCAGGTGCAGTTATTTTTTAGTATAGGCTTGGACTATCTCTTGTCTAGGGTTTGGACTATCTGATCAACTATTGTTGGTGCACTATCCTTGGAGGAATATGCGCTACACCTTGTTTGGCTATCTAGCCTAGGGTTTGCTTCCGAAGTAATTCTCAGTCAAGCTTAAGGTGCTCGGAGGGTGGCTTCGGCCTATGGTTGGGTGACAAGGGTATCGTCAATGGTAAAACGAGCACACCATATTCTATATTCTAACAGGTTATGGGCCCACACCTCCTTCATTCAGTCTAAACGCTGGAATTAAACATAGCCGCTAGGGTTACTTGTAGGAGCAGTTGCAGAAACCCTAAACCTCTTGTTGATGCACCTTAAGTGAAGAGATTGACCTAATCTCCAGATAGATCAGTGCGCCCTAGCCTAGCACATCTCCTAACATTCTCATCAAGCCAAGACGCGAAGTTTGAATTTTCGGTCAAATCTAGGGTTTGACCAAGTCAAGCAGCCATGAATAACTCTATGAAGTGTGAGAACAAGTTAGATGGAGCCTCTAGCTTTAGAGCGTGGAAGACAAGGATTGACCTCATCCTTACCAAGATTAAAGTACTAGATATCGTGAAAAGAAAGATCGTGAAGCTAGAGTTTGAAGAAGGAGAAGAGAAGGAACCACAAAACATTGCATCTATGGAGAAGTTCAAAGATGTTGACATCAATGCCATGAGTATCATAGTGGATTCCATAAAAGACCACTTGATACCCTACATCTCCCATATTGACTCTTCAAAGAAGATGTACGATGCCCTAACAAATCTCTTCTCAGTCAGAAACATTGGACAAGTTATGAGTCTGAAGAATGAGCTCCGTGACATGAAGATGAATGATGATGACAGCATAACATCATACTTTGTACGATTCTCCCAATTAAGAGATCAACTACAAGCTATTGAAGAGATCACTTCAGAGAAGGAATTGGTGAACATAGTACTCAATGGTCTTCCCAAGACATGGGATGCATTTTCCGCAAGCATGAACACAAGGAAGGAGTACCTAACATTTGAAGAACTTTGGACTTGCTGTGCTCAAGAAGAATCAAGGATCAATGCAAAAGAGAAACCCCAAAAGAAGTATGACGATCAATCTTTCATAGAAAGATTCAAGAACTTCAGGAACAAAAGGAATTTTGGTTCAAGGAGGAACCATGTCTCCCTTCCCTATTAGTCTACCTATTTGTCTTCCTTTTAAGGAATTACAGAGGTGTACATGGCTTGTTGTCGGTCTGCACACGTACATACACGCCTTGCCTTTAGACATCCAACGTACATATGCAGGCTTCTTAAGCACTAGTAGTGTTTCTGTGTCAAGAAACTTTTTCCTTAAGAAGGGCCAGTCAACCTCTTCCCTAATTGAAGTCTGACTTCTCAGGGTTTCTTGATTAAGTACGTTGTCTTTGTTTTTACAGTCGAAGCCTGGGTTTGATGTCATTTTGGTTATCTTTTTAAAGATTTCTTGTGTTTAGTTCGGAAGGGTTTTGGGCAAGTCTTTGAGTCTTTTTTATTAGCCTATTAGGTGTCTTTAGGGACTCCCTATGATCTACAGTGGGCCAGAGGTCAGTTATCAGTCTTGTTTGGTTTCTTTTCACTTTTTCCCCTTTTCAATTTCTTTAAATAAAAAGAAAAAGAATTTATTTCAAGTTTCTTGTTTGAAGCATAAAAAAAGAAAAAAAGAAATTAGCATAGTGTTGTGTTTTCTTCACATCTTGAAAGCATTTCAAAAGAAAACAAGAAAGATAATCCTTATTTGCTAGTGTTCTTATAAGTTTCATTTTTCGCAAGAATATTAACAACATCAATTTCACTACCGCACCCCTTTTTAGTAAATAAAGCCTTAAAAAGAACGCTAATTAAAATCAACTAGACTTTATGTTTGTAGGGTCAATCAACTAGTTTAGGATAGAGCCTTGAATTAGGTTGGAGAGGAAACTCTTCAAGGCTTATAAACACACATTGGAGTCACAACTAGGGAGTGTAAAAAATCTAGAAAACGTGAAAGTTATCCAAAACCCCCCTCTAACATAGGGGATAACACTAGGTCGCCTGTGGAAAGGTAGTGGAGATAACTCCTCCAAAGCCAGACCAAGCATAGCGGGGAACACATATAGAGGACTTGTCATGGGATAATGTCGGTTGCATTTTCCTACAGAGCTTCATGGATCTCGAATCTATTCGAGGTCCTCAGTTGTCTTCCAAACCACTTGATTTTGATACCCTCGATAGGATTCGGGCTTGATACCCGGCTCATTGCGGTCCACTCGACTGTCGACTGTACCCGCCTAGTGACTGTTCGTGAGCTGGAAACTTTCCTTTATTCTAGGGACTTAAACAGATGACTATGGGGGTATACCACGGTATCTAGGGTAGACGTTGGGTCATACTTTGCAGAGTATACTTGGAGGGTGCTTCCGTGTTCAAGTTTCACTTGCACCAGTAATTTTCTCTAGTGTTGGTTAGCGTAATTGTTCTTCCTACTAGATAGTGTTATGCTTGATTTTCCTTTAGGAGTTTTTCTAGTGTGTGCTCTGTGCTCCCTAGTTTTCCATAGTGATTTAGTCAATCATTGCTTTGGGTATCTGACCTAAGGTGGTAGACCGCCCACTCCGCTAGTCGTGAAGACTTTTTGATCTTCCGCTTAGAAATGTGGAGCTGCCTCTTTATAGGTGTTGTTTTGATAACATTGGTTTGCCAAAGTCAATGTGTGAGACTTTACAGACTTGAATGATCCCGCAAGCGAGAACCTATGCATAAGATATTCATGGCTAAAGTTCTCGACGATACCAACCAAGGAATCCATTCCCAAGTTCTTTTCCTTTCTTTGGAAACGTTCGTGTCCCTTTGATGGCCACTTTGTACATTCCTGGGTTGAATGTGGGACTACCGGTTTGGTTGGGTACCATTCCAAATGTCTCGAATACTCTTGACACTTCATAGTTAATCACTTTATGTCATGGGCACCATGTTGATGTTCCTCCATCAACGAAGTCCTGTCCTCCTCTTTCTCTTGCCTCTGGTGAAAGTACAATTACTAGTAACCGGAAGTATAAACAAAATAGAAAGAGGAAGAATAGGAAGAAGAGGTCATCAACCTATGCAAGTCATGTTAAAGACCAACACTCAGCCCCTAAAAGTCATGCTGGGGGCAAGCAACCAGCCTCTGCAAGTCATGTTGGGGGAAAAATTCCAGTCACTACTAGTCATACTTGTAATAGTTCTGTAGCCTTTGCGATTCATGTTATCAACCCATCACTAACCTTTGCAAGTCACATTGGAGATGTGCAACTAGATGCTGCCAGTCATGTTGGAGGCATTGATTTTGTTGAGAAACCTAGACAGATAGGACATAAACCTAAGTTCCCTTGTAATATTTGCAAGGGAGATCACCTTACTCATCTATGCCCTGTCATTCTAGAGGTACAAATATTGCGGTCCCTATCTACAAGATCTTCTGATTCTAAGTCTTCTAAGGTTTCCTCATAGTCCATTCGGTATTTGGTTGATGAAGTGGTCATGCCAATGCAGTCTTCGACTGATCCCACTCCTATTTTGGGGGGTGAGGTGCCTTTAGACCATGTAGTCTCGCAGCCTATTCAACCATTTATTGATAAAGTGGTCACACTGATGCAATCTTTGGTTGATCCCAATCTTCTCTTGGAGAGCGTCAAGTCTACCAAAGTGGTCACGCCGATACATTCTTCAGTTGATCCCACTCTTCTCTTGGAGAGTGTCGAGTCTAGCAAAGTGGTCATGCCAATGTAGTCTTCCACTGATCCCACTCTTCTCTTGGAGAGTGTCAAGTCTACCAAAGTGGTCACACCAATACAGTATTCGACTGATCCCACTCTTCTCTTGGGGAGTGATATGTCTACCAACTATGTTTTTAGCATTTCCAATTCAGTACTTTCAGAACAAGGGGGCATTCCGCTCACTTCGAGCACATCCATTCCAAGCCCCATGATGGTTTCCTTTGATTGGAATGATCTTGTTGAGCCTCGTCTTCCTTCTTCTGTTCCTTTTCAAATAAGGGTTAAATTTAATTCAACAAACATTTATCGATGTATTTTGGATGAAGGAGCCTCTATAAGTATTTAATCCTCCTCGGTTTGGAAAATCTTGGGATCTCCCGAGCTTGTGTCTACTTCATATGAGTTGTTGGCTTTTGATAGACGTCCTAGTGAATATTTGGGGGTTCTTCCTCAGTTGCCTCTCTCGTTAGGTGGGAAGACTGTCCTTGTTGATCTTATAGTGGTGCAAGGCCCGTTATATTTCAATATGCTTCTTAAGCATGATTATGTATATGCTATGAACGTTGTGGTGTCTACACTCTTCTGGGTGATGAATTTCCCTCATGATGGAAGCATTGTCACTATTGACCAGCTGGCATATGATAATCATCATCTTAATTCGACATTAGTTTAGGATGCCCTTTATATGTTCCTAGTGCTCGTGTAGACTATACCTCGCCATGGGTTAATTATGTGGCATCTTATCCTGGGTGTTCAATTTCTTCTAAGAAGGAACCTATGAAATCATGTTTTCCTTCTCGAGACTTGGTCTCAACAATTGATCCATTGGTTTATCCAATGGGGGTATGGGAGCCCTTGCTTCCCCCTCTTGATACAAGTAATCTCGTTGAGATTAATTGAGAAAAGTATCCCCCTAGAGTCTTCTTTGAGCCCTTTTCAGACTCTATAAACATGAAAATATTGTCGAGCAATCTTGTTGTCCTTCATGCTCGCCAAACTAAAATTTGAAAACACATTTGTCTGGTGGTAGTTTACCCATTTTTCGATCCAGATGGTCATTTTTACGAACAAAGGTATACTCTAGGAACTTCAGTTCGCTAGAAGAGCATTCTCAGGTATAAGTTTAACCCTTTTTTGGGCCAGAGGGACTAAATTTACGAAAAAGGAACCCCCACGGAGTCCATAGTTAATCTCTTTTCAGACTCCCTAAAATTGAAAAGATTGTCGAGTGACCTTGTTCCTTCACACTCGTTAAACTGGTGTAGAAGAATGTCCCCTACAGAGTCAATAATTAAGCTCTTTTTAGACTCCTTAAAATTGAAACGATCGTCGAGTGACCTTGTTCTTTCACACTCGTTAAAATTGATTCAGAAAAACATCTACTAGGATGAGTTTACCCCTTTTCCGGCCTGTAGATTAAGGAGGAAAAAGGTACACCTCAAGAGATTCATCTCGTAGGGAGAGTTCTCCTAAGTAGATTTTATACTTTTTCGGCTAAGGAGACTAAATTTAGAAAAAGGCTATGAGTCCATAGTTAAGCTCTTTTCAGACTCCTTAAAATTGAAAAGATTGTAGACTGATCTTGTCTGTGTCAAAATCGTTAAAAAGGTTTTGAATAGATGTTTTTTCGATGCTATTTTATCCCTTTTTTGAGCCAACTATACTACCTTCAAAAAAGGTACCTTGGTGGAGTCTTCTTTTACGTTTTTTCAGATTCTCTAAACGTGAAAAAACCATCGAGCTTACCTTCTATGGGCTCGTGAAAAATACATTGAAGGGGGTTTCATCATGTCTTGCTAATCACAATTGCATACCTGCGTCTTTGGGCTAATGCCAGCTCCATGTTTCTCTCAACTGAACCTTTGAAGCATGAGTTATACGCAAGCCTTGTAGCACTTTGCCTCTGCGACTTGAGACCTTGACCCATCGAGGAATTTTCCCTGAGTGACCTTTCCCTGCACATGTCTCCTTGCTATGAGAATTAGTATGTTCCTTGCGCTTGGAAATAACATGCTTGCGACACTCATTCCTCCTTTGTAATGTAGCATTCTTTTTTTATTTTTCAAGCTCTTCAAAATATTGAAAAAGACAAAAAAATAAAAATACCCCCAAAAGAGGACGGGAAATTTATTTTCTTTTTATGGAAGCACAATGAGTCACCCTTGGACAAAGCACATTCTTATGTTTGTTTGTCAATCATTTGGATTCAATATGACCTTAGGAAGTTATTCTCGCTACATAGATTTGTGTCCTCCTCCATTTGGTTATTCTTCCAAACACATGGAGAGTTTGTGTTTCCTCCTACATCATGAACTTATGTGAGTGTCATGCTTCTTGAGTCTGACCATTAGTCGTGCTCTTGTCCAAGGGAATTTTTACCCAACCTAAGTCGACCTTTCTGTAGTTTGTTTCTTATCCTCATGCCTGGTCATCTCAAAATTCCAATCAAGTCCTTGCTCAAAATCAATGAAGTTCTCTCCCTGATCATGAAGATCCTCTTTTTTGTTACTCGATGAGACATCGAAAACCTCTGGGTAGTAAAGTTGTACACTCATATTACACTCCTACCCGAGTTTTGAAGATCTTGAAGTTGTTGCTCAAGCTCTGAAGGCCTCATCTCCAGCCATCAGGCATCATTTGGCTTATTGAAGATGGATACTATACACGTATATCTTTGATTTTGAGATGTAGATCCATTGTGTATTTCTCATGGCTACAATTTATATAGTTATATGACATGGATCTGCAATGTATTTTATTGGTAGCCATGATTTATTTCATCTCGAGCATGTGTATGCTCGCCTTGGTGAGACAATTGTTATTTTTGCAGATGGTACCTCCCGAACTCTAGTCCCGGGCTCACTCATTTCATACGTTGGTGAAGATTTTGTAACATATTTCAGCCATCAGATTCTCTTATGACCTCACACATTAGGGGACATCTGTTATAACCCTTAATTTCACCATACATGCATGCCTAGCATTTGGCCCTCTTACTTTCTATTTTTTCCAAGCCACCACTGAGCAACTCTTCTTAAAAACACTATTTTTGAAGATGTACGTGCGCTGCACCACTACGACCCATGTAAACATGCTTTATACACCACTACAACTCACCTACATACTCTATATGCACCATTACAGCCCGCATGTACCCACAAAAGTTGCAAAAATTAAAAAAGTTGCAAATAATTTGTTGAGATTATGGGCTATTGGGTAGTTTTCCAACTGTCCCACCGCCTATAGTCCATCACCTAATCGAATAAACATCCTTTTGTCATATAAAAGGAGGCATTTGGGTCTCATTCCTAACATAAGCATAAGAACAATGAAACTCTGCCTGTTTCACATCCCCTCCTTGCCCCAAGAATTTGCAGCCACCTTGTGAGATTTGTATAAGAATTTCCCATTCTTGCCCTTTTTCCTCCATCATAAGCCTATGTCATTTCCCTAGAAGAAGTGTGAGAGGAGAAATATACGTGGAAGCACAGTTGGAGCTTGGTGAAGAGGAGCCAAAACTAGGTTCACAGAGCAGTCATCGATCTCATTGTAAGTAAACATTGTGATATCAATAAAAGGAATACTTTTTCTGTCCCAAAATATGATGTGTCAAATATTTATGTTTGATTTATGTTTTATACTGTCATCTAACCCATAATTCATATATGAGATACATGTTTGTAGTTCCATGTTTGTCTATTTTTGAATGCAGGTCAGCCTTGGGAGGAGACTTATAGTTGGCAGAGCAATCAAACACAAAAGGATCAACACCGGACACAGAGTTAAAGGTATAGTTACCAGATCTTTTTACTTTGTATTTCATGCATGAATGTGGGGTATATTCGAGATAGTTATAAAAAGTAGGAGACTTTTAGACAGTTAGATATGCCTACATGTTGAACCCTAGTTTAGTCCATAGGGGGGTTTTCCCGTTATAACAATTTGGTATAGAATGGGGCTCATATCAAGAAACAATTATGTTATTTGGACTGAAGAATTCCCCTGCTATTTTTTCAAGGGTAGTGGTAGCTGCATTTAAGGACTTTATACATAAGTTTTTGGAGGTTTATCTGGATGATTGTA
>ML815643.1:313289-327694 GCA_009831015.1 Picea engelmannii
TTTCTCAAACTTTAAGAGCGCAGAGTCTAAAACCGATGCCTGGGACCCTGGTAGGAGTCATCACTCGGAACGCAGGTGTGCTCAGATGTGGGAAAGGGAGACAGGGTCGTTGCTAGATCCACAGTTTGTTGAATGCCCGAGGCGACCATTCTCCTCAGCACTCTCAGTGGCTTGGAACTATCGACTCTGGATTTGCATTAATAAGTAGGTATTTGCTATATCTGTTTTTTAGGTATTTGCTATATCTGTGTTGTAATCATGTCAGTAGCAAGCTTAGAAGTGTTGTGGAGGCCTTGGAATAAAGAGGCCTCAATATACTATCAGCGACCTCAGTGGCTTGCTACGACATCTGACATCGATATCGATTTATGATTACAAGTAACAAGTAGTTATTTGCTATATCTGTGTTGTTGTTGTTGTGATGTGAGGAACAAGTACAGAATTGTTGTGGAGGCTTTTACAATTAGTATTTGCTGTGGAGGAACAAGTAGTATTTGCTGTATCTGTGTTGTTGTACTGATGCGAGGCACAAGCATAGCATTGTTGTGGAGGCTTTTGATTTTTGATTTTTTGGTTGTGATTAAAATTTAAAATTGCTTAATGTCTGTTTTTCTGGTCTTTCCTTATAATACTGGTCTTAATACATAACTGCCTTAATGTTTGTTTGCCTTTGTCTTTATTAATACATATGGTGAATCGTGATCCTTATTTACACCACCTACTCTTGCCACGTAAATGAATGGATAGATTTCATATTATTTAAATTTAAAAAATACATAATATGGAAGAATTTATGAATAATATATTTGATTAAATAATTTTATATATTTTTAAGTATATAAATTTCTATGTTATTTTTTTTAATTTATAAATATTATATATATGTAAAGTATATTTGTTTCACATTTTTTTAGTTAATAGGTATTACTTTTTCACATTTACTAAATTTACCAAATAAGATTAAAAAATTACTTCACCAAATTGCCATGTTTAATGATTAAAAAATAACAAGGTGCTTGTGGCCTAGTGGATGCTAGTTCACATTCACTAGGCCACAAGCACCTTGTTATTTTTTAATCATTGAACATGGCACTTTGTTATCAACTCCTTGCCATTTCATTTGTGTGTTTTACAGTTGGCGTCATTTTTTTACCAGGGTTGATGCTTATGACTTCGTGGATGTGAGATAAAGTGCTTTGTGTGAGCGTTTCAACTTCCAATCTCCCCTCAGCGTGGTAAACAATTTAATCTTAAAAAAAATTAAATATATTTAATTTTACATTAATTAAATATAATTTTAATACAATTCAATATAATTAAATTTTATTTTAAATATAATTTTAATATAACTTTAAAATTTTTGGCACCTGTAAATGGAAGGAAATATGTAAAAAAAGGTCTCAAGGTCGATTCTCACCTGAAGCCATGGGGACACACCCAGAGATACCATATTAAATGGTATCGTGACCTGTGCACACATAAGTGGATCAAAGCCCACCCCCATGTCCTTCAAATTTAAGTCCCCGAAGTGAGTGTGTTGTTAAGCCACTCCGTTTTAAATCTTATTTTTAATATAATTTTAAATCTTATAAAATTTTAATATAATTTTAAATCATATTTTTAATATAATTAAATCTTATAAGTTAAAAAAAATTAATCTTTAAAAAATTAAATATATTTAGTTTTAAGTTAATTAAATATAATTTTAATTGAATTTTTAATAAATTAATTAAATATAATTTTACATTTTATAATTTCATATTTTTAAAAGTAATTATTATTTGTAAATAAAATTAATCATTTTACAATATAATTTTTTTCTAAATTAAATAATTTTTTTTATTAAAAATTCAAATTTAATTTGATTAAATGAAATTTTATCATTACAAATTTTAATCGATTTCAAAATATCATTTCTTTTTTAAATAATTAATATATTACATTGTACATTAATATAAATTAATACTTTAATTTATATTAATGTAATATTAATATATTAATACTTTTATAATGTATTATTACTTTATTAATATATTATTTTAATAGTGTATTAATGTACTTTAACCCAGTTAAATTGTTATTCCATTTAAAAAAAATTGTAAATATATTTAATTTTGAAAAAAACTACAAATTTTTTATATTTATATTTTTTCAAATATTTATTAATAAAATAATATGAATACATAAATTGTATTTTTAATTTTTATATTTTTCTATTAAATATGTATTTCTTAATAGAATGATAGTAATAAACTATATTTTAATTTTTTATTTATTTTTCTATTCAATGTAATAATAGTAATAAACACTATTTTAATTATTTATATATTAAAAATTTCTAGTTTTTTTTAACTATATAATATATAACTAAAAATATAGTTTATATAGTTATAAATGACCATAACACTCCTCTTTATTTTAATGGTTTCAATATGGATTTGAATGAAAGTTTTCTATGGGTAGGAGATTTGTAACAATAATAAATCCTTATAACGATCATAAATCATCATCAAATTTCAAGTTGATTTTCTATCAATGTCTTTATAATTAGCATAAATTGTCATCTGCATGGTAAAACAAGTTGATTTCCTTTAAATGTTCTTATGACAAATATAAATTATCATCTATAATGTATAAATCAAGTAGATTTGTTATCAATGTCCTTAGAACAATATAACTCATCATCTACAAAGATCCATATGATTTGTTATCAATGCTCTTATAATAACTATAACTCAGTAAACGATTTGTTGTTACAATGTGATGAACATAGTGTTGAGTCTTTCAATTTGACGAACATTGCGTCGAGTTTCGCAATTTAACGGACATAACCATATTTTCGCAATGGGATGAACATGACTTGCCATAACTATATTGTCGCAATGTGACGAACATAACCATATTGTTGCAATGCCATGAGCATGACTTGCCATAACCACATTATCGCAATGTGACGAACATAACCATATTGTCGCAATGTGATGAACATGAATGGCCATAACCACATTATCACAATGTGATGAACATAACCATATTGTCACAATCTGATGAACATGACTTGTCATAACCATATTGTTGCAATGTGATGAACATCACCCCATTGTCGAAATAAATATCATGTCATCGCTATGTGATGAACATACAACATTTGTTTTCATCACATATCCATTCGACATATGATGAACATACGACATTTATGTTCATGACATTGCTACTTTTTACTTAAATGACATGTCATTGTAATGTGATGAACATAAACCCCTCATGGAAATATCCTCGTCATCGTTGATATGTGATAAACAATATATTGTCGTTGCAATGTGAAGAACGTAGCCCCATCATTGCAATGTGATGCAAATATCCTGTCATCATATTGTGATGCAAATATCTTGTTGTCGTAATCTGGCGAACTTATCCCCTCCCTTGCAATGTGACAAACATAACCATATTGTTGTAATGTGACGAACCTAGCCTTATACACTAAACATATGATGTGGCGAACATAACCATATTGTTGCAATGTTACGAACCTAGCCATATACACTGAACATACCATGTGACGAACATAAATATGGTTGACCTTGATTGACCATGACCATGGTTGACTATGGTTGACCATGGTTGACAATGGTTGAACATGGTTGGCCATAACCATATTCTCACAATGTGACAAACACAACAATATTGTCGCGATGTAAAGAACATGAGTGGCCATAACAATATTTTTCGGGATGTGACGAGCATGTCTTGTCATAACCATATTGTCACAATTTGATGAATATAACCATATTGTCGCAATGTGATGAACATGACTGGCCATAACCATATTGTCGCAATGTGACGAACATAACCTCGTCATCACAATGTGATGAAAATAACCATATTGTTGCAATGTGATGACAATGGATTCAAACATCTAAATCACTTTGCACGTATGGAAAAACTGGGGGAAGCACTAAGGATGATCTGAGATATGGATAAGGACCTAGATAGAGGTCAGAACAAGGAAGAAATGGAACCTATTATGATGGATGAAGCAAAAACCAATGAAATAATGGAAAGAGTAGGAACAACCCACAACAGAAAACCCTACCAGTATAAGATCAATAGGAAAAAGAGGGTAGTAATCGAGCGAGAGGGATTGGACAGTGATGAAGAGGAGGTAGAGGATATTCATGTTATGGGGAATATTGAGAAAATATTACGTGCCACATATGAAAGAAAAAATAGAGGTCAAGGGTCCGATGCAGAAGAAGGATCTCCATTCCAGATAAGAATTAGTGTGGAACCCATAAATCCATCTGTGAATAAGACATATGAAGATAAAGAAGCATTTATACAACTAGCAATCAGTAGCAAAAGGATTTTAGTAGGACGAGGGTCCAATGGAAATTCAAGTGGAAGTAGAAATTCAACTACTAGTAGTCAGTTATCTACACCACATGGAGGAGGTACAACAAATTTTACAATGGAAGGACAAGATCCAACTATTTGGTTACCATAGTTTCATGGAGAAGGGTCGGAGGACCCAAATAATCATTTATTCATTCGTGAGAAGATTTGGGTAGACAAACAGATCACAGATGAAGATACAAAAGTAGCTCAGCTTGCAATTACATTCAGAGACCGTGCACTGGACTGGTATATGGGCCTCACAGTAAACAACCCACAAGGAGCACCTACAACCGTCACAAAAATGAAGAAGATATTAATCAATGAATTCCAGTGACCAAGTTCAAAGGATCAATACATGAATGAAATGATGTAAATTAAAAAAAAAATCAAGAGAGTCAGTTTGGGAGATTGACCAGAAGTTCAAGTGATTGAGAGGTAAGTTGAAATACCCCATCACATATATGCAACATAGGCACTTATTTATTAACTCATTATTGCCACATCTTAACTACCCATTGAGGCAACAAAAGTTCAAGATTCAGGACGAGGCTTTGTAAGAAGCCTTGCAATTGGAACAAAATCAGTATAAACATACAAGTCCATTCATAGAAGAGTTGAGAGAAAATCTAAAAAAATTGACATTTCAGTTGAATTAGAACAAAGAAAAGGAGAAAAGAAAAATTGTCTCGTGTACTTTATGAAAAACATGAGGACATCATAATAATGAGTGCACAACATTTGTACAGTACTTGGGAGAAGTATTTCCAAATCATTTACCTATAGGAGGACCATGGTGTGAAATATGTAGAACACATGGACATGATCCCTATCATTGTCCCATGATACAAAAGTATCAAACAATGCCTAAGAGCATATTCCACAATTTATGCAAGTCTATAGGACATGAAGACAAGGATTTTAAAACATTGTAAATGATGAAGGAGAGGACCTCATATGCATATAGGATGCAGGTTGAACCTATGACAGGTCCATCTGTGTAATAATATAATAACACACAACTGTTTTTTGTGCCACCACAGTATAATAATGCACAAAAATTTGCAGCGCCACCACAATATAATAATGTGCAACGGTTTGCAGTGCCACCGCAGTATAATAATGCGCAACATTTTGTGACACCACCTTAGTATAACCAGGTACCAAATTATAATACATCATGCAGAGAAAGTCAAGGAAACATGGGAGGATTGAGAGGAGGAGGCCATGGAGGAAGAGGATTTGGAGGAGGTAGAGGACTAGTAACCTATAACAATTGTCAGAAACTTGGACATTATGCAAGAGATTGTCCACAGACACCTACAACATGTATGTATTGTAGTGTGACAAATGATAATACATAATATTCTATGACACTTCTGATAAAGATACATGAAAAGAGGAATCATAATAACTAGAATGTTCAATGGATTGCTGCAGAAAATAGAGAAAATGATGGGAAGAATATCAATATAGTTACTTGAGGTGGAACCAAGATAGGAGCAAATGTAGCAAAACAGGATCAGAACCAAAACTAGTGGGTCAGAAAGAATACAACACCTCAACAACATTTTGATGTGTGGAAGGAAAATGAGACATTCAAGGAGGCTAGACAAGAGATTTTGAAGGAGAATATTGCTTCTACTTCAAGTACAAAGCTAGGATATGATGTACAATATATGATATGCCTCATCTATTTGATGATACCAGTAGAGACTAGTCTTCATAAAAATTAAGTAATCTAAGTAACTTTTTGGGGTCTTGGTTAAAGTTATTGAATGATAAATCATCTATACAAATGTTACAAGGTTTGTTAGAAAAATGTTATTCTGGAGAAGAGATACATCTAGAACAGAAGAAATTAAATCATGTCCGTAGGAATACAAGAAAAAATAGGGAGTTCAGATTGAATGCAAATATTGGATATTTTAACATGGGTGACATCATATTAGATTTAGGGTATGAAGTAAATGTTTTTCCTAAGAAAAAATGGGAATGTATGGGGGAACCTACACTGGGATATTCACCTATTCAACTAAAATTGGAAAATAAACAGAGTGATACCAATTGGTAGATTGAAGGGCATACCGATAGATTTACATGATGTGTGCAGTATGGAAGACTTTGAGGTAATTGATATAGTGGATAATACTACACCTTATCCAACATGATTGGGACTAGATTGGGATTTTTACAATCAGACTATAATCAAATTGAAGACTAGGAAAATGATTTTTGAATCAAGAGAATATAGAGTCATTACACCATTATATCCTTCAGAAGGATAAATATATGTTGAACCTATGGCAAATAACTTCATCACAAAAGAGATAAACTAGTTGTACAGAACTATCGTGTGTGAGGAATATTACGTTAACCCAACAACAGATGAAATGCTTAGCTGGAGAAGCATTAGTTCTTGTGCTTCATATTTTGACACGAGAATGGAGAATTGGCAAAAATGCTTGCATGAGATATCTACCATAAGATGTGCAAGAATGACACATGCAATAATATTGGTTGGCACAAAGGTAATAGAACCTCCAACTTTTTATGGTCAGAATGATTTAGAATAAGTTTTAACAAAGTTTGAGTTAGAAGTTTTGGAAAGTCATAGGTTTACAGTTTTAGACATTGCTTTGAAATATACACATGCACGTTGGTGGGGTACTCATAAACAAAATATTCATAATTGGTATCTGTTGTAACCTAGGTTTGAACTGATGCCCTTTTCCCTCCTTTACCCCATGTTTTTTCTATATTTATTCATGCATGTTGTAGATTTATGAAAGTAGGTTATATTTGTAGGTTTAGATAGACTTCTCTATCGTTGTATATTTCTGAGTAGTTATGGGCTCTTAGGCTAGTGCAAGGAGTGCACACCAGAGTATTGAAACTCTGTGAATCCGATGCTAGGTGGGTACACTAGAATCATTATGAAGCTTAGAAGGAATAGTGCAAGGAGTGCACATCATGGTTACTAAACACTCTGATAGTTAGTTGGAAGAGAAGAAAGACCATAGTTACTAAACACTCTAGAGATAATTTCTGCAAGGGATGCAAGGAGTGCACTAATGAGCCTAAAGAGTTCAAGACTCAAGAGAAGAACCATGCAAGGAGTGCACTTGGACAACACTTAGTTAGGTGTTGAGAAAGTCTCAGGGGAGACAAGCGCAAGGAGTGTGTGGTTGGAGTCTTTGGAGTCCAAGACTCGAAGAGAAGCTAATGCTAGGAATGCACTAGGGACCATTTCAAAGTCCATAAGATCAGGAATACGATCATAGAGTTCCATGAGAGCACAATAAGTCCTTGGGAGGAACAAAGGGTTGAGACCCTTAAAATATGAGTGAGTTATAATCTCAGGAGAGATAGTTCCATTGTGCACGAGGATTCTGCAAGGAGTGCAGAAGGAGAGAAACCTTTCAAGTTCATATTTGTAGAATCAGTGGAAGTGTGCACCGGGACCTAAGTCCCTTGAAGTTGATGAAATATTAGAAGGAATATCATTCAAATAGCGCAAGTAGAAGCCAAGTTACTGGGAATTGCAGAGGGAATTTCAAAGGCCAAGGTCCTTTGAAACCATCGAAGGATTTAAGAGCTCATGAGGTGTAGCAGAGATTGAGGCCGAGCGGTTAGCTAACAGAGAAAGAATCAAATGCCAAACCTTTGAAAAATTTCAGAAAGTACTTCATCCGAAGGAAAGTACAGCAATGGAGGAGGGTGGAACTACAAAAATAGTTGGATCAATTGCAAGATTCAACCTAATTCGTTAGATCAATCCACAGAGAAAAGGAGGAGAAGCAACAACAATTGTAAGATCTACTAGCGAGAGAATTCTAGACAGTTAGATCTGAGTCCATATAGGAGTAGGAACGTGCAAAAGGAGAATAGATCCCAGCCGCAGGATCTCAGCGAGTGGATAGAAAATCGTCGGATCCAGGTAAGTTGCATGAGATTTAACCCTAAGTATCCTTCGGACTTCGCAATTCTAAGGGTTTTATATATTTGAACTTAGAGGAGATGGGTATACCAAATTCATGAAGTCTGAGATCAATAGGGACCTTCCATTTGTAGGGACACATGTCGTCCGATCTAGAAGTCTGACGACAGAGTACTCTGGGAGATATGTGAAAATCGATTAAGGGGACTCCCAAGCTTCGAAGAGTCGAAGTCCATCTAAACCATCCATTTGAGAGGGACAAGTGTCAATAGATCCAGGAGTCTGTATGTACAGTACTATGGAAGAAATAGGTTGAGGTGAGTCAAGAACTCCCGAAGAGCCATGAAACAGAGTGAATCTTGGTCGTTCGTCGGAAGGGACACATGGAGCATGGATTTGAGCTCCTTTATTTTGGGGTTCAGAGGACTTAAGTTCATTGGGGTAAGAATACCTGGAGGCCATCCAAAGCTGTGGACACATGGAAGAATATTAGACCCTCTGTCAGCTTGGAGGTTTGGGGAAACAACAGATTGGAGCATCTAGGAATCCTAAAGCCTAGAGTCCTGAATTCATCTGGACTATCCATTTGGGAAGACACGTGGAGATAGATTAGGACATCTGAAGGATAAGTACTTTGGGAGAATTGGAGGAAGAGAAGGTCGATCTCTCCGAAGTCCCGAAGTCTGGAGTAGATTTGGATTGTTGATCATAGGAGGAAACACAACAGCAGATCCAAAGGTATGAAACTCCAAGGAAAATAGAATGCAATGTAGTTTGGAATCCCAAAGGCTTGAGGTTGTAGTTAATCCTAACCATCCATTGGAAAAGACACATGGCGCAAGATATAGAGTTTGAGGACTTTTCACTTCGACAATTTCACGTCGTTGTGTAGATAGGGAGAAATCCCCTGAGTCCTAAACGCATTCTGGCCATTGATCTATAAGGGGACATGTGGATGAACAGGGACCGTCAAATCTACTCCTTTTTGGCACCCAACACTTTGTAAGTGTTGTGCGCATATCAGTGTAGCCAAAAGAATTCACATAAGCCTGAAGGAAATTGATCTGAATCATCCACTTGGTCGAATCTTGTGGACCATTGATCTGAGGTTTGGAGAAATTAACTTTTCGGTGATCCGGGAAAGTTGTGGAAAAGGGCGTTGTGAATAAATCGCCGAAGCCCGAAAACAAGATATGAGTCATTGATCCATGGAGAGAGGAGAGCATTTCGATCTACCTTTTCCATGATCGACACTTTGCGGATGTTGTGTGTGTTTGGACACGATCTAAAATCGTCGAATGTCTAAGCCCAAATTAGTGCCTTTTGGCTTGGCGCTTGGTCACATCCTTCATTCACATGCTATTGTCACAGGAGGAGAAGATGTTGAAGGTCGATTTTGATTTTAAAAGAAAAGGGGCTTGGAGAAATCGTCGAGGCACCAAAATAGTGTGTTATTGACTAGTGTCTGGTCATAGTCTTTGGTCATATGATAATTTGGCTTGAGGAAGAGGGATAGGGGTGCAAAATTACTACAAAAGAGAAAGGTCTTAGTAAGAGCCTGCGGGTTTTGAGGAACTTGTGTCTGAGGAGATTGAGGACCCGTGAACATTAACATGGGCTTCAATAGAGCCCAAAGAGTTTATTCAACTCCCGATTAGAACGATACTTGACTGGGAGGTTGAGTGGATCCCAGGTGAGGGAGGGGATCTTCATCAAAATCCAATTCTATAATTGTATTTGATAATATTTTCTAATTCTTTTTCAATATTTAATATATTGAAAATTGAGTATTTTTATAAAAATATTTAAAAAAAAAATTTGACTGGGAAATAGTAACCTTAATCTATCATTGGTTAAAAGCTAAAAATATCAAAATTTAAATCCTTCAATTACTATTCTTTTCTTGAGCAAAGGCTTTTATTAATTTTTTTTCAAACAAGAAAAAACTTATATTAAGGTAATATAACATTTCAGTTACAATAATATCAAAATGGATCAGATACTGTTAGATCCTTTAATAATATAGTCCATTCATTATGTTCAACATATTATATTACATCATCTGTTCTAGATACACTAAGTATCAAAAACTGTATCAACTATCCTAAAAAAACCTATCCAGACCAAAAGATCAAAAAAGATCGGAGTCTTTTCCTTAACAAAAATTACTATCTTAATTAATTTCCATCCTTTCAAAATTTGTTGCTTCTCCTTTAGGACTTGTTGGTGCCGCCATTTTTCTTTCCAATTTAGAGTCGGTTTTAAAGTCACATTGTGACCCATGCACCTGAACATGTGAAATCAGGTACGTAACACTATAATTTTGAAGCCAACAAGTGTCTGGTTGGCCCTTGGAAACGGGAAGGGATGTTAGATTTGAAACTTGTATAAGAGGTATGGGTAGGTATAAGAGGTATGGAAACTTGACTTGGAATATCTCATCGCCATGAATTCACTGTCCTCGAGCATGATTTCCTCTCCTACCCGATTTGTTATAAATCCCGGATGCTCGACATTCTCTCCAGTCGTAGAACCACACCTAAACTCTATTTTCAATTTCCCTTACAAGTCCAGCGTGATCAGAACCTTCCCTCATGTGCATTTGTTGGATACACTGCACGCAGAGTTCACCTTGGTCACACCATGGTGACCTCTCAGAGTGTAAGGAAAGGTGCACAGAGAAGCAGAACTGTAAGGTTCGAGCCCCAAAGGGACTGGGATTCATTCTCACCTACGATAGGCATTCCCAAAGACGTAAAAGGAACTATTCGTTTACCTGCAGAGAAGACCAGATCAATTCACAGAAAATCTGAAACGGAGGGAGTCACATAGGAAGGGAAGACAGTAAGATCCCCCTCTCCCTAGAAACAAACTCCTCAGAGGAGGGGCAGGCCGAGAAAAAACTAGGAGATCATGGAAGCTCGAGTTTCAGAAGAACCGTGCGTTAGATTGATAGTTGAAGAACGACTCAGACGCACCATCCGACTAGAACCTACTGGGGGATCGAGCCGCGAAGACAGGAGTAGAACAAGGAGAGTGGATATCGTAAGAGAAAATAAGCAAGTGCCATCTCAACAACTAAAGCAATCAAAGCTAACCATCACTGAATTCTATCAGGAAAACATGGAATTAAGGCGACAACTAGAGACAAAGGCTACGGAAGCGTCCACAACACAGGGTCGCGAAGGGAATGTGGCATGGTTGAAAAGGAAGCTCAGAGAGGTGCAAGACACCATTGTACAACTGTGAGAAGGACAGAGACTAACGAAAGAAAAGAACGCAAAACATTCCAGAGAATGTAAAACGACTGAGAAAGAAGCCCGCGTAGCTCTCACCAGCACGCAGGAAAAACAAGTTTAGTTGGAACCTATCTCTACACCAGCTAAAGATGAGACAAATCTTGGAAGTTTTGAATGATACGTTTCTCTGAAGCACGCTACCATTTTGATAATGGCCACGACGATCTAAAAGCTACTTATTGCACACAACCCTCAACAAATGATCACATCACAAAAATCAAAGTCTTTATTTATATAAAGCAAGATTTTGACAGACACCAATTCGTCGGGACACCTGTTCAAAGGAACACAGAGAAACATATTTTCTCCATGCCAAAGCTTGACCAACGATCAGATCCCTTGGAGAAACTGCGAATAGTCATAAGTAAAAAGGCGTGATTATTGTCTATTTTGGAAAACACTATGCGAAGAGCCTCTAGCGCATGTTGCTTAGTTTTCCTAGTTATAACGGTTAGTAGTTAGGAAGTAGGGTAGCCCAAGCGGCACCCTCGTTTATGTATTTCATATTTTTGATGTAAGCCATGTTGGTTGGAAAATTTGGTAGATGATAGCTATTGTATGTAATATGAGTTTGTTTTACTGGAATTTAATGCAAAGGTCCTGTGACTTGATGAAAATATTCTAGTTGTAACAGTTGGATGTATTGTGCTTCTTTATTTGCGTATGTGCTTTCTTGTTATCTCTATTTCATATATCTTTTTGTCTATTTCGAAACAAATTATCAAACTTGCAGATTCATTGTACAACGCCCCTTGTTCGTTCCACTTAGACAAAACGTTATCCTCTAAAGCTAACTCTGAATTCGTCCACAGCGGAGCTACTGAGTTACTTCCTGTAATTTCTCTTGCTGCACATTACGGTTTTACACTGAAGGTTGTTGCTCACCTAGAATTATCCTCTCGAGTCCAATCGATGAATAATTTGTACCGTCTCTTCCTCAGATTGACCCCACAACCCAAGTATTACCTTCCTTAGCCAATATAACCAGAACCCATTTTATCATAGGTGTTAAATATAGCCATTGTTTTCAAAGTCATATCCTGCGTGTAGACCGCGCCATTTACAAGAGAGCCCTCTCCATATTTGAAAGGCTAGTTTCAGGTCTCAAATATTGGTTGAAAAAGTTACCTTAGTCGTCTATTTATCAGGCGAATAGATTTATGGAGTACTAACATTTTGGCGTCGTTGCCGGGGAATGAAATTGAATAGATTTCCCTAGGAGAATGACAATGTTGTAGTTTGACCCTTGAGGGTAACAGAGGGGAAAACATCCACACCAACTGAAATCCTTACCCTGGTGACTCCAATCCAAACAAACCAATAGCCTCAAGTAGCACAATTCAGGAAACCTGGCTCTGAAGATGATTTACACCAGAGCGAATCTTGACCTAAACCCCTTGGAACCTATGTATGACCCTGAGAAGATTTTGCGCAAGGCTAGAGAGAAATCACCAGAATCATTCTACTAACTGAACAAAAGCCTGTCCTTGCCCAAAGATAGTGCGCAGAGAATTGATGACCTTGAGTTTGATGCATTCTTTGAGAAAATGTTGTTCCGGTCGAAGTCATAGACCAGTTTGGACGAGACTATTTTCGACCCAAAGAAATTTTGAGCCCTAGTATAAAATAATATCCCTCAGAATCTGAATCCTCCTAGCACTATGGTTGTTCGATTCTCTCCCCTCATCCTGCCTTCCCAATTGCATGAGTTGCCTCAAAATTATAGCCAGAGGATTAGGATCTATGACGCTGAGGGAAATGTTTCTGCTCAAAGACACTTGGATTGGTTTAACTATTTCATCAACTTGGAGGAGGTGGACTATGTAGATGGAAAAATGAGGTTGTTCACGCAAAGCCTCTCGAGAGATGTAAGAAAATGGTTCAAATCTTTCCCGCCCGCGAGCATTCGGGACTTCGCCGTATTCGAGACATTGTTCGTAGACAAATGGGGAGACAAGAAAGACCCTTTGCAGCTATTGACACAATACAATAACATTAAGAAATCACTGGAAGAAATGGTGCAGGAATTCTTGGCCTGCGTTTTGAAGGTGTACAACTCGATCCCTATAGAAGTCAAGATGCTCCCTGGTGCTGCGCAGTTGCATTATGTTGATTCCTTTGAAAATGATTTCTCCCTGTTGTTAAGAGAAAGGATATCAGTGAATCTAGATGCTATAATGAGAAATGTTGTTGAAGTCGAAGTAAACATGATGGCGTCAGGAAAAATAAAACCAAGGTTCAACCGAGGTGACAAGAGACCCCAGGGAGATGCACATCCATCGACGTCGTGGTCCTCAGACGATAAATTCAACATGATGATGAAGACCATGGAGAAGTTGATGGAGAGAATGTCCATGGGAAATAGACCTGTTTCCTAAGAACAAAATGACCCACCTCCCAGAAATCAGAACCTCATAAGAGGTCAAATCCCTCAAATCATACAAAGGGAACAGAAAGAGAAAAGGGATCAAGGTGACTAGCAAACAATACCTCCTTTCCAGAACAACTATGTGGACGATGATTTCGACGAGACGTCTGATGACCAAATGCATTGTTGTGATGACCAAAACCCGCACGTGTTCCTGGCGAAGAGTGAGCATGATCAGTATATGAGTAGGAATGAAGACTTCATTCTGTTATCACTCCAAGAAACCCTTTGTGGTTGCAGACCAAAGGTGCTTGGTAACTTAAGAAATGAAATGTTTTTGTATTTTGTAAAGGTGGATCAATGGGATAACTCAATTCAACTTATGGCATTCAGACATCAAAATGAT
>ML815644.1:48280-60466 GCA_009831015.1 Picea engelmannii
CTATAAATAATATATCAATAATAATAAAAATACTCTTTGCAGTTACAATTTCAACATCAACTAAGATGTAGAATCAATCTCTAAGGTGCTACCACATTAGAGCTATAGAGATTGTCGAGGATGAGAATTTCTAGGGTGCAAGCACTTTTGGGCCCTAGAAACCTTTTCTCCCTTCTTGTAGCTTCACCTAGGTCAACAATCAAGAGTCTAGGGATAAAATCCTAAAGTGATAGCACTTTAGGGATTTAGGAGTCTAATACTATGTAGGATTTCCTTCGCCAATTTATGGATGAATTTAACCTTGTGAGAGGTGGAAGCACTTATGCTCCTCTCTTAGGGTTTTACCAAGTACGATCTTCAATATGAACAAATAAACTTCACCATAAAACATTCAATAGCATAAAATGAAAATGCAAAAATTTACTTACTTGGCCAATATATGAAAACAAACCCTAATTGTAGAAATACCATCCAAAATCAAGCAAAGGTGCATCCCAACTTGACCTCCAATAGATAGCACACTAGAGAAAAGAGCCAATAATCCTTAAATAGTGAAATTTTAGAAGTAGTCTCTCACACATGTGAGAAGAATGTGATAATAAAATGAATCTTGGCTAGCCATATTTATATGGAAACCCTAGCCATATAAGAGACTTCAATGAAAAATCATTTCTCTACAAGAGGGGTTGACCCATTAAAGTGTCTTTAAATAAATTCAAAATATAAAATTTACATTAAATGAAACCCTAGAAGGGTGACGTCGTGCCCTAAGAGGGTGATGTTGGGTTAGGAGAAGTGAAATCAAGCTCCAAGATGATATCGTTGGGCCTCCAAAGGCCAAGTGTCACTCTCCCATGTTCCAAGGTCCATGTTAAGCACCTTGTCCCATCAAACCCTAGCCCCTAGGTGACGTCAAGGGCTAGAAGGGTGACGTCTAAGCCTCCAAAGGAAAACATTCAAGTGGGGGAAGGCACAATATTGTCCTTTGGTGATGTTAAGGTGCCTCAAAAGGAAACATCCTTCATATCCATGTGGAACGCTCATCATCAATGGTGCCCCATACGTGGGGTCTAGCATCCATCTCATGGACTTACAAGCCTCTATGAAGAGTGGCACAATTATGTTACAAGGAAAATCTCTCTATGGCATGGGGTAAACCACAACATATGGAATGACATGCAAAAATCAACTCTAATCCCAAGTATGCTATATAAATGAAATGCTAACAAGACAAGACCAATGTCCTACCTTGTCTGGACGTTCGATGAAGACCATTGTTGAGCACACAACTCAAAGCTTTATACCCGCAACTCGTCCTCAACAACCAAGATATACAAACATATGGTGATAATATATAATGTTAGCATATAGATTAGCATAATCCATTAACATACATGAAAAATGTGCCCATGGAATAATAATTCAAATATTTTCAAGATATAAATTGGACGAGAAAAGAGTATTTGTATGAAAATAATCAACATAAGTATATAGGTGACAAACTTTTGTGACGACACACATCATAACCGAGAAACTAAGTCCCTCTAATTGGGCCTCCACCACTTCAATCCTCCTTCAAAGGCAAGCTCATATAAAGGAGACAATGAGGTTATCCATCACAAAGAAGGAAGAGCTTGGGGGTTGAACAAGGAGTTCAGACTTTCAAGGATAAAGGGATGCAGACTCAATATGAAGTGAAATTTCCCCAGAGTGTCTCTGCTCTCAAAGTTGAATTGTTCAATATCCTTCAAGGGTTGGATAAGGCTCAATTTATAGACTTAAAATGGAACTGAAGGGCTGAGTTGGAGCGTTTCTAGTATATGGAAGGTCAAGGATCATGGATCTCATGACATGGCATGGAAACCCGATAGAATTTTTAATTTTGAGCACCAAACCCGATGTATGTGGGTTGTAGTGGAGCAACCTGCGTATGGGCGTGTTGTCTAATTGATAAGGCGCGTATATGTGGAAAAATGTGTTTTTTTTCTCTAGAAGGTATAGAAGGGGACTTCAAGTCTGTATAGGGAAATGGAAAGGCCATCCAAGCAAGTTGCATGGGGTGAGGAAAAAATTGTTGTAACAGATGCCCCCTAATGTGTGAGGTCAAAAGAGTATCTGTGATGGCCAAACTAAATTATAATTCCCAGAAGTGGAGTAATGGAGACTCAGTTGGAAGTGCTAGTTACTCATGAGAATATTACAATCCATAATGGCTTTGTACACATGGCTGCCAATCTGAATTACACTGCAGATCCATGTGGAAATATATCAAATAGTTTTTCATGGCCATGAATAAGCAATACAAAGTTCCATAGGATGTCATAGTCACGAACAAGGTACAATGGAATCCAGTCTCAAAATCAATTTGAATATATTTGTACACAATGGAGTACAATCAAATCTCCCATGATCACTAAAGTCATATAGGTATTGGTCCAATGAAAGACAACAAAAGATTAGGAATGTTGCTACTGTAAGTTGGATGTGTTCTACACTATCCGTCGAAGGTGCAAGTCTACATAATGTGAATAAAGGAGTTGATGTCGAACACAATGAGACTTTGTTTGGTTACTGGTCATTAAGGTATACCATTAACAAACATGAGACAACCTACAGGTAATGAAAGTAGGTATCAAGGGACCAAGTACATTCTTACAAGTGTGAATAAGGGTGTTGAGGTCGAACACTTGAAGAATCCATCGATCAAGAGACATTGATTTATTCCCAATTGTCGATGGCAAGAGAACCTGCCACTAATGACTGCAAGACTCTGGGTACTCATAAGACTCTAGGTCTCATTTCCAGAATAGATGATTTGAAGTTGATGGAAGGAGACCCATTGAAAGGAGAGCATTAGGGCATCTCTCATCAGTTAGCACGAGTTACAAAGCAATAGCTTAATGATTAGGAGGAGCTCAGATGCATAGGATGTTCACAAACCAATGACCATGTGTGTCTCTTGCATGCACCAGATACAAGTAGTGCATGAAAGATACCCTTTGAATAGCATCCAATAAGGAATATTGTCGACAAAGGAGAGGAAACCACCAATAAGGCTAATGAGATCCAAGACACTGCACAAATGCCATTGTGTGAATAGATTTCTTATCATCGAACACAAGGGAAACCCCCCATTCAACGACCAATGAGGAAATATCAATTGTTGGGGTCAAGGTTACTTACCCATAATGAAAGTAGGACCATGATGCATGATAGGACTACAACTTCATGTGACTTTGAGATATACTGAGGGTATAGTCGACATGCAAAGTCAAGAGTTCTGAGAAATGAACGACATAGGATTATAGACATCCTTTGAACAAGAGCATGAGACATATGGATAACTTAGGCAGCATAGACTTGATGATAAAACTTCGTGATGCAGGAAGCATCAACAAAATCTCCATAGAGACTAGAAGAATAACCAGTCGGAGGAGTAAACTCTAAGTAACGAGCTCAACTTCCTAAGGTTAAGCTAAACCCAAACTTTGGATGACAGTGGACTCAAAAGTTTGTTATTTGTTCAAAGGCGACATGACTGCTGCTAATATGAGATAATATTCTTTTCCCACCCATCTTTTTTGTTTTTTCATAGGCAAAGAAATGATATGATACACGAGAGGAAACGAGTGTCGCAAGTAAGAAACTAGACCCAAACAATGGAACATACCTATGCTCAATACAAGGAAGTGCATGTGGGGCATGGACACTCGGGGGAATGTTTCCTCTCAGGGTACAGGGTGTCAAGATGCAAAGGATATATAAAAAGGGCTTTGCTTGAC
Source organism: Picea engelmannii (assembly GCA_009831015.1). Classification (NCBI taxonomy): domain Eukaryota; kingdom Viridiplantae; phylum Streptophyta; class Pinopsida; order Pinales; family Pinaceae; genus Picea; species Picea engelmannii. The sequence continues at coordinate 52,063 of ML815644.1, forward strand.
TAGTGATGCAAATTGTTGAGGTAAGAGGCTTATAACGAGAAAGTGGGAATAGACAATAAGCTTAATACTGCAAGAAGGATGATGGAATGCAATTACAACTTAACTCCAAAAATTTCATTTTTCGTAGATTTAGTCCCCTAGGCCCGAAAAAGTATAAAATAATACCCAGGAGAACTCTTCTAGCCAATGGCGACTAGAGTATTTATTTTTTGTAATTAGTCTACTTGGTCCAAAAAAGGGTTAAACTCACACCAAATAGATGTCCTTTCAAATCCATTTAACGAGTCTGAAAGAGACAAGTTCACTCAACAATCTTTTCATTTTTAAGGAGTCTTGAAAAGAGCTTAACTAAGACTCGAGGATGTTGTTCTAAGCAACATATAATGGGGGAGGCCAAGGCTCCCATGCAGGACTCCTGTCGAAATCCAACAACACACTAGTAGTTGACACAAGCTTGGGAGAACCCAAAACTTTCCAAGCTAAGGAGGATAAAATGCATGCAGAGGATCCATCATCTACAATATCATTCCAATCAAAGGAAACCATCCTAGGACTTGGAGGGAGCGTAATCGGAGAGAGTGGAATGCTCCCTTGTTCGGAAGGTACAAGACTAGAAATTCTAAGGATATGGTCGAAAGATGCATCACCCCCCAAAAGAAGAGTGGGATTGATCGAATATTGCATCGACAATGTCACTTCCTTAGAATTGTCACTCTCCAAGAGAAGAATGGGATCGATCGAAGATTGCATTGACACAACCACTTCTTCAATCGTTGGTTGAATAAGATGTGAGACAACAAGGTCTAAAGACGCATCACCCTCTGAAATAACAGTGGTTTCAGCCGAAGATTGCATCGGCACGATCGTTGTATCAACCAAAGAAGGATTAGAATGTTGGGAAACCAAAGACGACTCAGAACCCGAAGGGATATCAAACAAGGATTGTGCTTCTTGTATCACGGCAGTAGCATGGCACAGACAAGTTAGATGATCTCCTTTGCAAAGTCTACAAAGGAACTTGGGATTACGTCCTATACGTCTAGGCTTCTCAATCATATTAATTCCCCCAACATGACTTACATTGGCTGGTGACATGCTCCCAGCATGACTTGCAAAGGCTAGTAGCAGATCTCCAACATGATTTGCAGAGGTTGGTGATGATTGTGCAGTGTGACTAGAAGTGACTAGATTTGTGCCCCCAACATGAGTTGCAGTGGCTGGTTGTTGATCTTCAACATGACTTGCAGAGGTTGTTGACCTATCTCTAACATGACTAGTAGAGGTTGGTGATATAATGTTAGTATGACTCGCAGTGACTGGACTTGTGCTTCCAACATAACTTGCAGCGGCTGGTTGTGGCATCAGAGACCAAGGTTCTGAGAAAGATTGGTTTTAAGAGATTGCAAGATAAGCAGGGTTCTAGTATACACCATGGCCCTGTCCAACATGATAGTGTCCTCCTCTGAACCAATTCATAAAAGGTTGTAAGGGCATCATCACCGAGGAAACGGTATGATAAGGATTATATATGTTTCCCCCAGATGAAGGAATTTCGTGCTAGGGGTTTCCCATACCATGAAAATAACTCCCTCCGGATGGAACACCATAATACAAAGGGGGATTCACTGTAAGAAAAGCATTTGTGGGAACCAGCATAGCGGAATAAGGATAGATGGATAGGATGTAAGAAGTAGAAGGATTTCCCATTTGAGCACTCGATCTTGGAAAAGAGAAGCTAGGATTGGGTCCATAGGAAGGAGGATTCCAACCTCCTACCATGAGAGTTGGTTGAGGGATATGGCCTCCACCAAACGCAAAGGGAGAATAAGTAGGCATCATGCCCCCAGACCCAAAACTAGGATTCACATAAGACGATGAAACAAAGGATGACAAGTGTGAAGTCATGTATGGCATACCAAAAGTTAAGGGATTAGAGGCCGAAGGCATTGGATAAGTATCATGATTTGGCATACCACTGAGAAATACCAAAGGATTTGTGCCCATAGATTGAGCAAAAACCATGGGATGGGTAGCACTAACTGAGGGAGTCACAGGGGCTCCAGCAACCATAGCAATGAAAATTCATGATGCAATAAAAAATCCTAAGGCCAACTAATAATCAGAGAGCAGACCAAAATAAAGCAAAAGGCCAATGCACACAAACAGGATATAGTGGTTGAACAGGGCCTCCCACACTAGATAGGTATGTCTCGCTCAAGAGGGGCATGAGACTCCCTTCAAAAGATTGGAGGTATCAGAATTAGTTATAAGGGCCCTTGTGGGATTAACAACGCAGTCGTCAGATCCCCCTGGAGAGGTAATCCTGCATAAAGGATGTGTGTTGTCTGACCCTTATCTGAATCAGGGTACCTGTAGAATAACCCCTGCAAGTAACCTATGTGGCTACCTATGTTAAGCAACTAGAGTCACCACAATATAAACAATGTGCAGGAGAATAGTCTTAAGTCTGGTCCACCGTATGGGCAAGGTAACAAAGCCCGAAATCTTGAAAGCACCACTTCTCACGGAGGTAAAGGTACTACCAAGACCCCAAATATGAATAGAACCCCAGAAATATATTTGACGTTAATAAGGTATTAGAGGGATATCTCTGCAACCAACTTCATGTGACCTCGTGCTTAACTCTGGTGTGAGAGGAGCTTCTTGATGTCACTAATTACACAATGGGTTTCACCACTCCCTAGTCAGACACACATGTTTAGTTTAATAGCCTTGGAGAAGTTTACTCACAAAATCCTATTCCAAGTCCATATGTCCTATACTTGTTTGTGTACACTTGAAAAATAAAATCATTTCTAATCAATTTTAATTAATTAGCATTAATTTTAATGGCTTTTGCTTGCTCAAGAGGTGTGGTCGTGAAACTGATGGTATTATGACTCAACATATAAAAGAAGCGAATATAAAAACATTGTTAAGTACTAATCTTGAATTTCAAAAAGATGGTATGCTTCTAAATGCAACTTTTCCAATGCAATCTCTACAATTTTAATGAAATGCACTCTCTCCACACATGTCAAAATCAATGAAAGTAATCAACAGAGAAAATGCCATAATGCATAATGAGCAAATGTTTTTGTATTTTCGATATAAAGAAAAGAAAATGCAAGGACTGAATAACGTCTTCACATGCAGACCCTACTGCAAGCAAAAAGAGACAAGCCAAGTAGGATACCAAGAAGAAAACACTCAGACCAATGTGCAAGGACAATCAATGAAAAAAATGATATGAAAGAATACCGCCTGAAAATCCAATAATAAGAAGGTTTCCTATCACTCTGTAAGCACTTAACAGTCGGGACAAAGACCCAAGAAGACTCAACAACCAACCAAACTCAACCAGCAAGACTAAAGAGTTGATGTATGTGATTGTTTGAGAAAAACTTGTGTATGTATGCACCCTATAGGAGGAAATCTCACGTATGTACGCGTCTGTCAAGGGAAAATCCGCATATATCCAGTAAAACACTTCCAAGGAAAGGGTTAAGCCAAGAGACTTAGATGCAAAGTAAAAATAGGTTGTCAATAAATCATGAGATAAGGAAACTCAATCTAACATAGAGCAAATCAAGGAGAAAAACACTACAAACCCCCAAAAAAGAAGATCAATCCCCAGTATGGTCGACAATTCTGTTACGAGGAAAATCTCTCTATGGCATGGGGTAAACTACAATAGACGGAATGACACGCAGAAATCAACTCTAATCTCAAGTATGTTATATAAATGAAACACTAACAAGACAAGGCCAAGAGCCTACCTCGTTTGAACGTTTGATGAAGACCATCGTTGAGCACACATCTCAAAGCTTTATACCTGCAACTTTTCCTCAACAACCAAGATATGCAAACATATGGTGATAATATATATTCTTAGCATATAGATTAGCATAACCCATTAACATACATGACAAATGCGTCCATGGAATAATAATTCAAATATTTGCAAGATATCAATTGGACGAGAAAATAGTATTTCTATTAAAATAATCAACATAAGTATATAGGTGAAAAACTTATGTAACAACACACATCGGAATCGAGAAACTAAGTCCCTCCAGCTAGGCCTCCACCACTTCAATCCTCCACCAAAGGAAACCTCATATAAAGGAGACAATGAGGTTCTCCATCACAAAGAAGGAAGATCTTTGGGGTTGAACAAGGAGTTCATACTTTCGAGGATAAAGGGATGCCGACTCAATATGAAGTGAAATTTCTCCAGAGTGTCTTTTCTCTCAAAGTTGAATTTTTCAATCTCCTTCAAGGCTTGGATAAGGATGAATTTATAGACTTCAAATGGAACTAAAGGGCCAAGTCAGAGCGTTTCCAGTATATGGAAGGTCAAGGATCATGGATCTCATGACATGGCATGGAAACCCGACATAATTTGTAATTTTGAGCACCAAACCTGATGTACGTGGGCTATAGTGGAGCAACCTATGTATACGCTTGTGGAAAAATGTGTCTTTTTGGCTCTGGAAGGTACAAAAGGGGACTTCAAATCTGTATAGGGAAATGGAAAGGCCATCCAAGCAAGTTGCATGGGGTGAGGCAAAATTTGTTGTAACAGTTTCTTCACGAATAGCTTTCATCAGGAAAAGTCCTGCAAAGACAAAAGAGTACATCCTCCAATGGTCCACAAGTCATATGAATCATGCCAAGTAAGCCACATCTAATAGGAGAACCACCCAAACATGTGCATCAAATCCCCCTTTTCAAATTAAACAAATGTTCAAAGACCTTATAAACTTTGCCAAATTTAGGTATGTGATGGGTGTCAAGGTGCCCTATAGAGTAGGCCAATCCCCAAGTCAAGGGAAATTTCCCAAGACGACCCCATCTAAGTCATGAAATGAATATGTGGATAGGTGAAAGGATTCTAGGCATGGGGTTCTTGACATGCAAGGGCTCATATTGTCTCTTTTATGAGTGCCTTTGTGGAGGGTGTGTTGTCCTTCATTTGTGATGCAACATTTTTCAAGCCATTTTATTGCCATTAATTTATTATTGCCTAAAACATAGAGTAATATGTGCAATGGAAAGTAAGGAGTATCGCAATTCCACTTGAAGTTAGAAACACAGAGTTCCATATGCAATGGAAAGGAAGAGACACCGCAAAATGCATTTCCCCAACAAGTAGTAAATTTATTAATTATGTGTTTAGAAGATCCTTGATTTTTATGAAGTGTTTAATTTCTCTTAGGACCTTAGGGCGAGCATATAGAAGGATAATGATTGGATTTTAAATTTTAACAGCTACAACACCTCTGGGCCTTTATCCCCTTCTTCCCTTGAAATGAGTTACAATCTCTTTTTGGGGTCAATGAACCTGAACACCCAAAAGATGAGGAAGCAATGGGGAAGAAGTGTGGAAAGTGGTAAGTATGAATGGGAGTGGTACGATGACCCTTCAAGGAACTACCCAGTAGAAACCCTTTTCTCGAGGGTGATCGGCTTACTAGGATACAATGATAACCACCAAGGTGAAATTAGGCAAAAGGTATAATTTCTAGGGAAAAGTTCCATAATCAAGAAAGGATTCTTTGCAACATGCTCAAATGATTCAAATATCAAAGAAACACTCACAAAGACACCAAACTTGTTACCTCATGAAGCAAGACTCATTGTCTTCTAGGATCCAAACCTAATGTAATGGATGTTGTTTTGTTGTTGGCGATGAGTTGTGATCAACATGAATAGGAGGGACCCTGCTGGTCAATGTGACTCTTGGCACTCCATGTTTGCTACATTTATGTCAATTTTCACATGCAATTATATGTGACTAATTTCATATCTGAAAATTATTTCCTAGAGATCAAACAAAAAACCCTAGCTATTATCACTGAACAATTTAATACTATAATTATGACAAAAAATTATAGTAGCGGAAACAACAAGACCTAAGATAAATCATCCACACACTTGAGACACAAATTTTTTGATCCGTAACTGTCAAATTCAGAATTTTTCTGAAGGAAAAATCAACCTTCTCCACAGTGACAAAATCACCAAAAACTGAGGACAACCTAGTCCTCTTCAACAAACACAAAATCAACAAATTACCCAAAAACATCCTCTGCCCACAAATCTTTTGTAGACCAACTATACATCCTACTAACGTTAGCAGTACAAACTGTTGAAACTGCCCAAAAAATCTACATGTGCGAACAATACCTGCTCCTTCACACGTGTGACTGTATGGACTCTATAGACTGTCCATACAATTATATTCACACATGTGGCATGTATGACTACTTCACACGTGTGGCCTATTCCACGTGTGTGGATGTACTCCTTCCTCACACATGCGGCTCGTTTCTCCTCTCTCCTCACATGTGTGGTCTCTCTTGGCAGAAACATAAGCCTTCCTTGGATAAAAATAAAAACAAAAATCCTCTAAGAAACCTTAGACCAGATTTGTCACAATTGCATAATTTCCCTTGCTAGAATTTCTAAGCTCCTAGCACAAGTGCACTCTCACTTATGCTAACTCCATAATGACACAATGAGATTTGTCACAAACTCTCCTCTCCTTATATAGGACTATTATGAGTGAGTTTAGGAACCCCTTCTAAACTCAACAATTAATTGTAATATTTTATTCCTCTTTGTGGGTGTGAATCCTCAACACAAACCCACAAATCCCATCAACAAGTCCATGAGGCCCTAACCTCATCCCAAGAGCGTTTTCATTGAAACGAAAGTGTAATCTAGTGCCAATGAATATTCCCACATGATTGACACCATGGCCCCTTGTGGGAATGCCTCTCGATGCTACAAAATCATCAACACTTTGGGCCTCGAGACATGATCTCCTCAATTACCCCTAGACTGGGGGGTAATAGGCTCTATGTCACAAAGACTAAGGTCCTCAAATAAATCAGTAAATTAGCGAAGGAGGGCATCTTACTTTGCTAATTCTACCCATATTTCAATTGCATTCAATGTTAAATTAAGATCTCCTCCCAAAGTTAATTTGTTTTCCCTTCTTCCAACAATTTATTTGAAGTGATCCCAGAATGTCTTCCTATCATCATATGGCCCATACAAGTTAATGATAGAGAGTAGTTTCCCTAATTCTTTGGATCTTGTATCAATCCTCACACTTGCACATTGTAGGAAATATCCATTCCAACATATAAGAAGACCACTTGATCTTCCTTAAAATTCCAAGGATATGAAGGAATAGTTTTTAGGATTGAAGATATCATAGCTTCAATTTTTTTCCTTTCACACATTGTCGTCAGTGAGCATAGTGCATGTGTCTTGCTAGCATACAATGCACTTGCTATTTATCTCTAGCTAGTTGTTTGCTTTAGTCCAACTTTAGCGCTTTAATGCATACATGATAGTTAAGCTTCACTTCATTGTTTGCATTTTCCTTGCTTTGAGGCGAGATTCATGGCATTCCATTGCATGGCATTGTTTCTTGTGCCCTAGTAGGAAATGCATTTGTATTGCTTTGACCTTTATTCTTTGGTTGGATCAGTTTATTAAAAAGCATTGTAAATACCTTACATAGATTTGTGATCTTCAGTTCTTCTCTTTAGACTCTAAATCTTGGGTTGCTCCATGGACAAGCTACAGATCTTGTCCATGGTGAAGAGAAACAAACAGAAAACAAAATTGCAGAAAGATCAACATCTTTGCAACAATTTTGAGAAGAAGTTGAAATAGCAGAGTAATAGAGAAGGTTCATGGCAAAGCATTATCCATATTCAAGGTGCCATATCCTAAACCAAAGTCCAAAAAGATAAGGTTATAACATAAAAATATTGTAGCATGTACACATGTTCTTACTCTACACCCTTCCTACAAACAGTTCATGCATGTATTGTCTAGGCAATCAAGCTCTAAAACTAAGTAATGTGAGATGCATTATAATTAGCACAAGCTCCTCATCATTGCAAATTGTAAATGATTTAGTAACCAGATAAAATGCATAAAAGGACATTGGTAACCATTCTCAATAACACCCCTTAAGTTGTACGTGAGGCCACAAAGAGAAATGTTGAATATAGTGGCATGTGGGTTTATAGATACCCAACTCAACACACAGTCGGTTGAGGCTGAAATACAAATGACAGTAGGTTTAATAATACCTAGCTCTAATACAACTATGAGAGGGATAATTGATACGCAGCTCAAATAGGTTGGCCATGATGAAGATACTGCAACAATGAGTGGGTTTATGAATACCCAACTCAAAATAGGGTTGGCCCTATTCACAACACCATCCCTCATCTCAATAGGATGATTTGGAGAAAAGGCATTACATCACACCTTTCCCCCATTAATGATGAATGTGGGCCATATAGTGAAGATATAATCCACTTTGAATGTTATATTTTCAACACTAACATGGGTTCACAATGTGGTGAAGTTG
>ML815644.1:96393-112252 GCA_009831015.1 Picea engelmannii
AATCTATTTCGGGCTTGAAACGCATATTAAGTCAGATTAAGTCGTGGTTGTCGGATGTGCAATCGCCAGATCAACGACATGGAGGAATTGCGAATATTGAAAGGAGAATTAAATATCATGCTAGTTCCAATCCCGCAATTACTCAGGACCGTCTGATCTTATAACTTCGAAGATCGACGATTGTGGTTGACTCACCAACAGCGCACAAATTCCAATTGCGAAGTTTGGGTAACGAGTTAAATCACTCGCAAGTTGTGGTTCTGCAATCATCTATGATCGTGGATCTGCTTCAAGTGTCTTCACGATTGTTGGATCACTTTTGAGTGGAAGGACAGGATAAGCGGGGAAAAAATATTGAGAATTCGATTAACCGAATACCCGTCAGTCATCATATCAAACCCAAATTATCTTCAACCGTCGGATCATTTTCGAGTGGAAGGATAGGATAAGCGTGGTAAGATCTGAGAGCTCAATTATGCAAATTTTCGTCAGTCGTTGGATCATTCCAAGTGGAAGGACAGGATAAGCTATCAAAGTTGCATCGCAAATAGATCAATCCATTGATCTAGGATCATGATCTACGAACAACATTCAGTTTAGGTCCAAAGATGAGAGGAGGTTATTGTTCAGGGAATTTCACTTTGGAAGTATTGGAAACTTGAAAGTTGAATTACCCGAAGCCCGAAATCCGAAATGAATAAGGACCATCGGATCTGGAGGACATATGATGATCATTGGATCAGGGTTGTTGGTTAGTAGACCACATCAGCAAGGACACGTAGCAAACCACGTCTATAAGGACATGTGGCAGACCATGTCAGCAAGGACGTACGGGAGATCTACGTCAGCAGGCCACGTCAGCAAGGACGTGTGGTAGACCATGTTATCAAGAAAACGTGGCAGACCACGTCAGAAAGAACACGTGGCAGACCACGTCAGCACATACACATGGCATAATCAGATGATGACAAGCATCAAGAGGAAATCGACTTGTGCCATGTCAACAAGAGACGTAAGCAAGTTACGTCACTCTGGGAGAATTGCTTCGGGAGTTTCACCACCAAGAAATGTCAAAAGTCCCAAAGTCCCAAAGGATGAAGGTTTGAATTCTCTCTTAGTCATCGATCTGAGATACCCTTCGATACTATCATGACCGTTAGATCGAGGAGATGAACATGTGCCACATGAGGAGATCCACGACAGAAAAACTATGTCAGCAAGGACACATGGCGCACTCAGACAATGACAAGTGTCAAGTTGATTCGACATTTCAGGTATGTGTGAATCACGAATCTGAGTGACACGCGGTAGCTACTCAGTGTGTGACACGTAATCAAGTGATGTAAGCAAGTTATGTCACTATGGGAGTATTTCTTTGGGAGTTTTACCACCAGCACTTGCCCAAAGTCCCAAAGTCTCGAATGTCGAAGTCTCGAAGTGGACACGAGACGTTTGATTTGAAGATCACTTCAGGAGCATTCTTGTCCGTCGATCTACTATAATGGAAATATAGTGTAAGCGGAAGCATTAACCAACAGCAAGCGGTCTCCACCGTTTATGACTTACTCAGCAGGTGATCACTCTGAAGGAAAGAAGGGGTTGAGATTTGAAAACTCCAAAGTCCAAAAATCCGAAGGAGATCTCGACCATTAATCCGAGAGGGACACGTGTCAGTGGTTTGTCAGCTCCGGAAGATTGGAGTACAGAGGAAAGAAGGGGTTGAGACTCAAAATCTCTGAAGTCTAGAGACCTGAAGGAGATCTTGACCGTCAATCTATTGTTCAGTTGCATTCTCAATCGTTGATCAAAACACAGTGAAAGGATAGCATAAGTATATAGACGAAGTGGCGGAGTAAATGGTAGCCATCCATCTCAATGCTTGATTAAGTCTTGGTCGTCATATTAATCCTTGTAAGAATCAAATCTGATGATTGATTCATTTCCGTGAAATTAACATAAGTCGTACAATTTGTTCGAGCAATTTGATTCGGAAGCTTTGAAAGGTTTCAAACTCAAAAGTTCTAAAGGGAAAAGTGTCGAAGTTACAACAACCATCCATTTCATCAGAAGATTGAATCGTGACCATTGATTGATAAGCGCTTGTCTCGCCTAACGTCTGAATAACTCTATTGGTCATATGGTAAAGAGATTTAAAAAGGAGAATGTAATGCGTCGGTTAAATTGATAAGCCCTTGGTTCTATGCCAATGATCATATGAACATGGTTTGAAGGAAGTGTCGATTACTGTAAACACAGAGATGAAGGAAAATTGATCCATATCTGTGATCGATTTAGGAAAGTGAATGGAATGCCAAGTTTAAGGTTGAAGACCCGAAACGATGATCTCTGGTGGTCCCAAAGTTGTTGTAAATAGACAAGTTGGTTATAACTTGTTGCACAGGTCGGCTCAATAAATTAAACAAGTTTTGAGCATAAGAAAGTATAAATACAACCATGATTGGTTCACTAGAGGTGTGCTTCGTGGAAGAAGTATACGGGCTTGTGTGAAAGATAGGCTCGCTAAGAAAGAGCGGCTTGTGGAGAAAATGAAGGGGATACGTACCTGAGGTCTGTGTAAATATCAGAGAGAAGCAGAACTGAAGAAGGCGCAATATCAGAAGAAAGACGAAGTGAAGAAGGCGTGAATTTCAGAGAGAAGATGAAGTGCAGTGATGAGTGTTGATTGTATATCTCTGATCATGAAACAGAATTGATTAATTAATGAATCACTGCTACTAGAGTTGATTGAACTCTAGTTGGATAGACTGTGTTCTATCAGCAAGTTGGGTCTTGCTTGAGAGTTGGTGTTTTTCGAGGAGTTGGTGCTCCTTACTTCAATTGGTGCTCAAACAAATTAGTTGGTGTTGGGCAAATCCTTATTATTATATTCACATATATTCATAAATTATATACAAACATCTGGTATCTTTTGTTTCCATTATGATTATGATTTGATCGTTCTTAATCTGTTCAAATATGTTTTAACTTCTAACTTGTAAGAAGAAGAAAATCTAGAAAAGTCCACACACTAATTCAGCCCCCCCTCTTAGTGTGGGTGGTGTTTTCAACAGATGGTTCTCCGGAGACAACCAAATCTCTGTCTTGCCTGAAGATAGAGAGAAGACATCTTTCATGACTCCTTGGGGCATGTTCATGTATGATAAAATGCCCTTTGTATTGATGAATGCAAGAGCGACCTTCTAGTGAGCCATGGACATCGCTTTCATTGGAGAAAAGGACAGATTTGTGGTTATCTATCTAGATGGCATTGCAGTATTCTCCAGTTATGATGAAGAACACTGTCACCACCTAAAGAAAGTCTTCTTGAAGTGTCAAAGGTTTGGCCTTTTGCTCAATCCTAAGAAATATGTATCTTCCATGCAAGAGGGAAAATTGTTAGGGCATATTGTGTCAGCTGAAGCGGTGAAGATTGATCTGATCAGAGTGGAGGCCATCCAGTCCTTGTCTCTTCCTAGATCTAGGAAAGAGATTCAGTCTTTCTTGGGAAAAATCAATTTTCTGAGAAGGTTCATTTCTAATTTTGTTGAGTTAGTTAAACACATTATAGCCATGCTCAGGAAGGGGAATGAAGTCAAATGGACTGTTGAGTCCAGATATTCATTCAACCAAATCAAGAGGGCGTTGACTGAAGCACCTGTGCTCATCATCCCATACTATTCCAAGGAATTTTTGATATTTTCCTTCGCTTCATCTAATACACTATTTGTTGTTTTGTTACAAAGAAATGCAGAAGGGTTAGAGCAACCTATTTCCATTGCCTTTTTTGCATCGCGCATGAATCGTTTTTTCTTTGCAACGTGAAAATTAGAAAGAACTTATGTTTCTTTCCTGATTTTTCCCTCTAACTGATGTCCTAAGAATTCTCCTCTCTATAGGCCATTTCCTGTGAAAATACCTCCTTAGATTACTACTCGTGCATCAACTTCTTCTTTCAGCTTTTGTTCTTCACACGACTCAACAGTCACCATTTTGTAGCGCGCCTTTTTTTCTTCTTGTTTTTCCAACAACTCCTGGAAATCCTCCATGACATGGTTTGCATTGTAATCATATCAACATTATGTGTGGGGCTTGGTACAGAACTACACCAAGTGGCCTAGCTTTCCATATATGAAAAGGGTGGGTTGTATGCCTCCTCCCCCACTGCATCCTCTACCTATTTCTCTTCCATATCCTACTCTTTGGCCTCACTGGAAGCATCCTCTGTCAAATCCTCCACAATCTCCACGCTTATTATTTTCTTGGACCTAGTAAACATCTACAGTATGCCTCCTCATTAACTGCAGCAACCAACAATTGTTTACAGTGCCCCATATATTTGCAAAACTCACAGAAATGGGGTATGTGCAATCTTATGATACTTCTATAGAGACAGGAAACGGGGAGGTACATGGCCCCATTGTCTACAAATTTCACACCATTTCATTTGTGGCCGAGTGGGAAATGGTTTTAGCGTGTCCATTGTTGTGTAATTTATGAATGGGGGACACTCATTCCGATGGTGACCTTCTACGCAACACAAGGTACACCAGACATTCTCACGCCCCAGTTTTCCTTTTTCCATGTCTTGCAACTAAATGATGAGGTTCGCAAGTTGGGATTGCACCTCCACAAGTCCTATGGATGTCTCACCACCTCCAAGCGCAGACTCCAAGCACATTTCAATCTCTAAATCTTTTGACTGAGTCATCACACTTTGTTGTGTGAGTGGGACCAGAGTGTGAGGGAGGAATCTAGCAACAAACCACTCTCTATACAAGACATCCTCAATCTGAAAGGTCAATCTGTCCAACTAAATCTTTAACCTCTAGTCATAGTCCCACACGATTTCTCTAACATGTTGCTTAATATCTTTGATATAGGTTATACATTATAACTCTGACTTAGGTTTCTGGAATTCTCCAAGGAGATCTTTCTTTATCTCTCTGAGGGATCTTGTTTATCCCGTTGGCACAATAAATTTATACTTCGTGTACCACGTAATATCTTTATCTTTGAATGTAGTATATAACTGCATGATCTTATATGCCTCATCTATAACTTGCTTCAAAAACCATATTGCTTCACTAAGGAACCAATGTTGTTATGCATCATCTCTTCCCATCTTATGAAACATGAGAAGTTTGATGGTTGAATCGTGATTAACCATATTTGAACTTGAACTTAATCTTTTTGATTGATTTTTATTGGTGATTACTATTGTTATCACATGAACTTGTTAGAATCTTGTGGTTTTGTGGTTTCTACCTAAGTCTGTATCCTTTCCCTGTCTCTCTCCTTTTCGTAGGCCAGATCTTGATTTTTCCCCTTCGACTGTTAAAGTCATTTTTTGTTTGCCCCTTTTTGTTCGAGCGCCCTGATTCCCCTTGATGTCTTACCTGAAGGAAGTCTTGGCCCTAAAACTCTCTGTTTTTCTCTAAGGACGAACACTCGTCTCCTTTGTTTCAGTCATCGTTCTCTCTGTTTTCCCTAGCCCACAGCAAGTCGTCCAAGTCCTTGTTCACTCAGGCCGCTACCATGGACACCACGTGTAGCTTTCATGGAAATCTATTTCGGTCTTGAAACGCATGCAGCATGCAGCATGCGGGTTCAGTTTTCAATGGCAGAGATCCCACGTGGAGTTCAGTTCAATGTCTCGCAGGTATTCAGAATCTCAAAATTACACCAAGTATAGCGAAGGGAAAATTCTGAAGTCCCGAGACAAGCATGAGTCATAGATATTAAAGGGGATAGGTGGCATCTGATCCAAGTGTTCCGGGAAATGAGCTTTGGGAGTCTTGAAATGAGAAGTGGGTGAATTTCCCGAAGGGCCGAAGCCCGAAGTGTCGAAGTGTCTGAAGTCTTGAAGTGCTGAAGATTCAAAGTCCTGAAGGGCCGAAGCCTAAAGTGTCGAAGTGCTTGAAGCCCCAAAGTGGTCGAAGTCCCGAAGTGCCCAAAGTGCCCGAAGTCCTGAAGTGGTTTAAATCCTGAAGAGTCGAAGCGTCGAATTCCCGAAACCAGAAGTTTCAAAGGCCCGAAGTGAATCTGGACCATCCATCGATGAGGCCACGCGTCACCAAATCCATAGCTCTGGGTAAAAGCAGTTGAAGGAAGAGGAGGTTTGAGATTTGATTTTCTCAGAGTTCAGAGACCTAAAGTAATTCTCGGTCATCTGATTCAAGAGGACACACGTCAATAGAGTGACAGCTCCAGGTAAAAGCAGTTGAAGGTAAGCAATATTTGATTTTTTATTCTCCCGAAGCACGGAGACTCGAAGTGGATCTTGGGCGTCCAAATCCAGGGGCCACGCGTCGTCAGATCCCTAGCTCCGACGAATTTGCTTGGGGAAAATAAATTTTTACTATTGAGAAGTCTGAAGCCCGGATCCATGAAGGGATCTCAGTCGTCGATCTCTGGAGGCCACACGTCGTCGATCTCTCAGACCCAAAGGAGATCTCAGTCGTCGATTTAAGAGAGTATGTGGCAGTCATCATTGTAGATGTGTGGTGTACTCGTCAATCGTGACACCTGGAACCTATCTAGCAATTACACATGGCACTCAGTCCAGGAAGTTGTGTGCATATTATTCACTTATTTCTTAGTGACATGTGTCACTTCTCTTTCATGACACATAAGCATGATGACATCAAACCTGCACGTCAGATCATCCTTCGTTAGGTATTAGTGTTCAACGTCAAAAGTAGTGTCCCCCTCCCCCAGGGCACAGTTTGGCAGACTCTAAATTTGGTGGGTGGTTAAGCTTGGCAGTAGCACTAAATCTAATAGGTGTGTCTAGATCTTAGATCGGGACCAGATCTATGGCCACAGTTCATTGCAGGGATGCAACATGTTCGTGCGATAATTTTCTTAAGCGGTCCCACAATTGAAACCATGGTAAAGAGAAAGTTCTATGTGGCGAAAGGTGATGGATTGTGGGCCCAAAAGAAGTCTTAACCTAAACCACTTTTGAGCGGACCTGCAATCACGTGCTCATATAACATCCTATCCAAGAACAGTGCGTGGCCGCCCCCTAGCCATTAAGTCACGTTGCAAACCCAAGAAAAGGTAGTTAATGAAAATAGAGTTGTGGTTGAAACCTCGACTCACTCTATAAATGGAAGGCATGGAAGCCTTGGATGTGGGGACTGAACCTTCAGCCCATGGTACCCCTGTGGGAAGATTTTCCTGCAAAGCCCATGTTGATTTGAGCTCACGKCTGACAAAGGGTTGCATGTTCAGTCTGATAGAAGAACTCGTCGACGTAAAGCTTTGATTGTTGTGACCAGGTCACACTCTTGGTGGTGGTGAATTATTCTGAGTATAAATAGATAGTTTTAATATTTTGTTAAGGYCGTCAATTGGTTGAGAAAAGYTCCCTATTTTGTAATGTTTTGATGCCAGAATTGTTCTCTGGTTATGTACCAAATTTGAGACTTTCATGTTAATAGAAGTCAACTTCTTTTCATCTCTCTGTAAAAACTGTGCTAAAACACTCGAGTATGGAGGATCCAATCGAGGGTTGTTATGTTGTTGTAATGTAGGTTTGATTACAGTGGTATCGTGACCAGTTTTAGTCGTCTCCCTTGTTATCTTTTTCCCTCTTACACTGAATGGATCGGGCATGGAGGATCCAAACGAGTTGTTGTAGCTGCATTGTGATGTAGGTTTGATCATTGTGTTGTTGTGACTGTGTTGTTTGGACATATTTCAGTCTCTGAAGCTTGAGCTCAAGAGTGATCTTGAGTCTGAGTTTTTCTTCTCCAAGCTACTTAAAAGCTTGATGCTCATATCAGTCTTGTTCACCTTTCTCACTAAGTCTTCCCTCTGGTCACACTTAAGCTCAATTCACTGACTGAATTTAATGTGGCCCTCACTTACCTTTGCATTTCTTGTCCAGTTTTGTGTTGAACATCATTCATATATTGAATTTTGTCCATTGTCCTCCACTCATATAAAACCAACATCCACCAAAAACTCTGATGGGTATTGGGCTTATCCTCTCGCAATCTGAGGGTGACTCTCAGTGCTAACATTCATGGCATCCCTGCCAGGGAACGAATTGAAGACATTTCCCTAGGTAAGAATGACAAAGAATTTTTTATTTAGAAGGTGCATCAGAAATCAGTACCTTGAAGATTGCAACTTGCACCTGGCGACTCCACTGTTTCAGTTGTGGCTCCCAAAAGAAGACACACAAGGTCCACTATGCAGTTGCCTCTAGCGACATTGGAAGCTGGCCTAGATAAAATTATCAGAAAAGGAAATACCTCTCAAGAAGGTACCTCAACTGTTGTACCAGGCGATTCTGGTAATTTACATAATCCTTATTTAAAGACTCCATTAACTGCTTCTACTTCTCCTATTCTACCATTTGTTGGAGTTTCAAGAATTTTAAATTTTGGGAGTTTTCATGTTGATTTATCCTCTCCTAGCCTTGTTTTACAAGTAGAAAGATTCGACACCCCTTTTTCCCTTGATATCGTACAGTGGTTTAGACCCAGGACCTCAAAATATTTTCCCACTCCAGGCTTTACTACTCCTCACCCTATTAGAGTTGTTGCATTTACAGAAGGGGAAACTTTTGTCCCCTCGAGCCCTGTAGAGTTTTCCCCCAACACTCAGTCATTGCCTCTTTCTCAAAAACACACAACTACAGTCGTACCTATCCCAGCTCCATCTCCTCATGGTTCTCCTCTAGTTCACATCCCAATGGCAGGTGCTAATCCGCCTAGAGACAGAATTGTTGACATAGTAGCTGCTAGATACGCCCCTCTCGTCTTACCTCGGCCTTTGAATGATCTCTCGGTTGAAGGATACCTTAAGGTGTTTCCCAAGTTCACGGGGGAGGAAAGCATAACTGTAGAGGAACACCTTGAAGCCTTTTACAGTTTTGTAGATAATCATGAAATCTCGAATCAGGATGTATGGATGAGAGTTTTTGTCCATAGCCTTAATGGTGAGGCTAGGAAATGGTTTAGGGGCTTGGCCTCGGGATCTATTGATGGGATTTAAGCCCTAGATGATACATTTTTAAGACATTGGGGGGATAAAAAAGATTTTATTTATTATATTATAGAGTTTGGGGTGCTTAAGAGGAAAGAAGGGGAATTTGTTTCAGATTTCTCAAAAAGATTCAATAGGATGTATGGTAAGATTCCCCTTGAAATAAAACCTACTAAAACCTCGTCCAAGGTTACTTATGCTAGTGCTTTTGACCTCAAGTTTTGCCTCATGTTGAGAGAGAGAGAAGGTCCACCTCGTTGGTTCATATACAAGATGCGGCCCTTGAAGTAGAATCTAATCTGCTGGCAATAGACAAACTCAGGAGCAAATCTGATAGAGACAGGAGAAGATGTAAATCTGAAGCTTCAGCCTCTGATTCCTCTGTTTCCCACCCCCTAGAAGATGAAATCGCAAGGCTGATAAAATCACTTTCTGTTGAGGTGGAAAGGTTGAAGTTGGAAGCAAAGCAGAGCTATAGGTATCCCCAAAATGATGGTAATAGGGGTAGCTTCAAAAGACCAAACAATGCCCCCCAAATCATCCAAAGAGATCAAAGAAACAAAGATAGAGATGATGAGTAATATCAAGCTCCTCTCCAAAATAACCTTATTACTGACGAAGAAGGAGAGGAAGAAGAGCTTGATCCTAAAATTCATTGTCTTGGGGACACCTCCCCATTTCCTTATTTAACCCAAGCTGCATATGAGGAGTCTCTCATGGATAGTCAATTAAATGAGCTGAGCAAAGGGGAAAAGGCTAGCAATCATCCAAATAGATATAATCTGAGGTCAAAAAAGAAAGAGGGGAAGCTTGATATTTTTGACCAGCCTACCAGAATTGAGAAACCTGCTAAAGAGGTGGCAGACAGCAGTGAAGAAAAGAAGGTGAAAGACCCCCCATCAGTGGTCAAAATCCTTATCCCAAAAGTGAAGGAGATTTTGAAGCCTCCCTCCTCATATATATTAGAGCAGGAGTTTCAAAATATTAGGATCCACGTACCTCTTTCGGGGTTGATCGAGTTTGAGGACTTTAGAAGGTGCCTCTCCAAAGTGTGTCAGCCCGAACCTTCGTCTCATCCCACAAACTCATTCAACCTTCAAGATGAAAATCCAGTTGTTATACTAGGCCCTTTGGTAGAGGATAGAGATGATTCCTCACCTCCCTTTTATACATCATTGAACATCCATGATAAGGTGTTGCACAATTGCTTGATGGACTCAGGAGCATCTCACAATCTTATGCCTAAAATTGTCATGGATGAGTTGGGGTTGGAAATTACAAAAACCTACCATGACATGTATTCATTTGATTCCAGGAAAGTGAAATGCCTCAGGGTTATTAAAGACCTAGCCATATCCTTGTTCCAATTGCCAATGAAGAGTGTGGTCATGGATATAGTGGTAGTTGATGTTCCTCCTCAGTTTGGGATACTTTTTTCTAGATCATGGATCAAGAGACTAGGGGGAACTTTGCAGATGGATATGTCATATTCCACCATTCCTGTGTTCGGAGGGGAACATAGGAGGCTTTATAGAGAAGCACAACTTGCCTACATTATCAGTGATGAAGTCAATCCCATCAACCACCCCATTTTCTCAGTCGATACTAATTTAGGAACCAATATTTTGCATCTCTCTGATGTTCCTCAGCCTCCTATTGAAATTAGAAAGCAGCCTATTACCTTTTGCAAAGAGCCTCCCCCGAGGACCTCTGTGTGGAAATTTTATTTTGATGGAGCCTCTTCTAAGGAAAATGTTGGTGTTGGAGTAGTTTTTATTTCCCCCACCCAAGAGACCATATCTATGTACTGCAAGTTGGAATTTGAAACAACAAACAACATGCCAGAATATGAGGCTCTTGTCTTGGGTTTCAGAGCTACCAAAGACATGAAAATTGAGGAGCTAGCAGTGTTTGGATACGATGAGTTGATTGTTCATCAAGTCAAAAAATTGTATCAGTCTAAGCACCCGAGGTTAAGGGCCAATAGAAATGAGGTATGGGATATGATTAACAGTTTCTTCTTAGATTTTAATATTTCATTTGTTCCAAGGGAGGAGAACTCTATGGAAGATTCCTTGGCGGTCTCAGCAAGTAATTTTAAGGTCCCTTTGCCCCCCAAACTCAAATATGAGGTGGAGATAAAATATAGACCCTATATTCCTAACAACTTCAAACATTGGAAGGTATTTGAGGATGATATTGAGATAAAAAAATTCCTTGAGACTGTGGATGAATTTTATGATATGCATATCGACCAGGATCAAGATTATGAAGAAATCCCTCATGTTGATGTTTTTATGAATGAGATTGCTAACCATCATATTGTTCAGTTGCCTAGCAACCATATTCCAAAGGTGCTTGTCCCTTTGGAGAGATTGTTTAACAAAAATAATGTTGTTGTAAAGGTTGGAGGATCAACTGAAGAGGTTGATGTGACTGAATGCAATCTAGGAACGGAGGAGGATCCCAAATGGGTCAAATTGTCTAGCAGCTTGTCAAAAGAACAAAGGGTTGAATATGTCAGACTCTTGAAGGAGTTCGTTGATGTTTTTTCTTGGACATACGAGGATTTGAGAACATATGACACTAGCATCATTGAACACAAAATCCTTTTGAAAGAAGATGCCAAATATTTCAACCAGGAGTTCAGACAAATAAATCCCATGTTGTTGTCAATTATGGAAAAAAATTCAAGAAGTTGTTGGATGCACAGATCATCATCCCTTTGATATTTTTGGAGTGGGTGGCTAATTTGGTGCCTATTGGGAAGAAGAATGGGGAAATCAGGTTGTGTGTTGATTTAAGAAATTTGAATAGAGAGGGACACGCGTCAGTGATTTGTCAGCTCCAAAAGATTGACGTATGGAGGAAAGAAGGAGTTGAGACTCGAAATCTCTGAAGTCTGGAGACTCAAAGTAGATCTTGACCATCGATCTGTTGTTCGGTTTCATTCTCAACCGTTGATCAAAACACAGTGGAAGGATAGCGTAAGTATAATAGACGAATTCATGGAGTAAATGGTGGCCATCCATCTCAACGCTTGATTAAGTCTTGGTCGTCAAATTAAGCCTTGTAAGAATCAAATATGACGATTGATTTGTTTCCGTGAAATTAACGTAAGTCATCGATCTATTCGAGAAATTTGATTCGGAAGTTTTGAAAGGTTTCAAACTCAAAAGTTCTGAAGGGAAAAGTGTCGAAGTTATAACAGTCGTCCATCTTGTCAGAAGATTGAATCGTGACCATTGATTGATAAGCGCTCAAGCACTCGTCTCATCTAACGTCTGAATAACGCTATTGGTCATATGGTAAAGAGATTTAAAAAGGAGAATGTAATGCGTCGCTTAAATTGATAAGCCCTTGGTTCTATGCCAATGATCATATGAACATGGTTTGAAGGAAGCGTTGATTACTGTAAACACAGAGACGGAGGAAAATCGATCCATACCTGTGATCGATTTATGAAAGTGAAGGGGATGTCAGGTTTAAGGTTGATGACCTGAAACGATGATCTCGGGTGGTCCCAAAGTTGTTGTAAATAGACAAGTTGATTATAACTTGTTGCACAGGTCGGCTCAATAACTTAAACAATTTTTTAGCATAAGCAAGTATAAATACAACCATGATTGGTTCACTAGAGGTGTGCTTTGTGGAAGAAGTATACGGGCTTGTTTGAAAGATAGGATCGCTGGGAAAGAGCACCCTATGGATAAAATGAAGGGGATATGGACCTGAGGTCCCTACGAATATCAGAGAGAAGTAGAATTGAAGAAGGCACGAATATTAGAGGAAAGATGAAGTGAAGAAGGTGTGAATTTCAGAGAGAAGATGAAGTGCAGTGATGAGTGTTGATTGTCTATCTCTGATCATGAAACAGAAATGATTCATTAATGAATCACTACTACTAGAGTTGATTGAACTCTAGTTGGATAGATTGTGTTCTATTAGCAATTTGGGTCTTGCAGCAAGCTGGGTCTTGCTTGAGAGTTAGTGCTCTCTGAGGAGTTGGTGCTCCTTACTTCAGTTGGTGTTGAAACAAATTAGTTGGTGCTGGGAAAATCCTTATTATTACATTCACATATATTCATAAATTATATACAAACATTTGGTATCTTCTATGTCCATTGTGATTATGATTTGATTGTTCTTAATATTTTCAAATATGTTTTAACTTCTAACTTGTAAGAAGAAGAAAAGTTAGAAAAGTCCACACACTAATTCACCCCCCCCCCTCTTAGTGTGGGTGGTGTGTTCAACAATTGGTATGAGAGTGGGTTCCTTCAAAACACAATTTAAACACTGGAAGGTGGATTCTGAAGAAATGGGTGGACAGATGGCTCTCTCCGCAATTGAAGCTCCCTTATTTGATGGAACAGATTATTCCTCATGGAGAGAAAATATGAAACATTATTTGAAGTCAAAAGGATATGAAGTTTGGAATTCAGTAGTAAGCAAGCCCTGGGAATTAACTACATCAAAGAATCTATCCAAAATTACAGTCCCAGGAAAAGCAAGGAAGAACAATGAAGTGGCATTGAAGATTCTTCTCAATGGACTATCAGATACAGTCAAGGCAAGCATAGGACTATGCACATCCGCCAAGGACTTATGGCTGAAGCTAGAAGAGATGTATCAAATCAAAAGACAAGACACAGAAGACATTCAAGGATGTGTCCTATCAAGGATGAATATGAAGACTCATCCATCAATAAAGGTAAAGAATCTCCACAATATTTTGATTGCAATAATGTTGATATTGAATCCTCCCCTACAAATAAAGAAGAAGACTCAAATACAATAACAGAATGTTCTGTTAGCATTTATCTCATGGAAGAAGTAGAAGAAGAACTATAAAAGGCCAAACAAAAGGTTGATTGAAGTCTTTGTGAATACTGTTATGACCATAATGATTCAAACTATAGCTATCTTCATGACTACACTAAAGAATTTCTTGAAAAGAGTCAAAAACATATCTTGGAAATAAAGGAAATGCTCAAGGACAATGAAAAGATAATATATGAGCAGGATAATCGGTTATAAGAAAAAGAAAAGGAGATCAAGAAGTTGAAGAAAGAAATTAGTCAAGTAAAAGAAAAGAAGAAGGAAGATGATGAGCTTAGCAATCAAAGGCATGTCCTGGAAATAAAAGAAAAGCTCAAAGACAATAAAGAAATCATATATGAGCAAAAGATTCAGTTAAAAAACAAAGAATAAGAGATCAAAAGATTGAAAACAAAAGTTGTTGATCTAACTAAAGAAAAGGAAGAGGAGATTGAGAGACTAAAAAATGAAATCAATCTAGAAAAGGAAGAGGAGATCGAGACACTGAAAAATGAAATCAGACAAGCAAAGGAAGAGGAGATCAAGAGACTGAAAAATGAAATCAGTCAAGCAAAAGAAGAAAAGAAGGAAGATGATGAACCAAGAAAAATCCTTGCAGATCCAAAAGACCTAAGGGAAAGTTATGTCAATCTTAAAATCCAACTTGAAGAAGCCAAAAGAATGGAGGAGGTAGTGAGGAACCAGCTGAACAAAAATGAAGAATCATGTCATAAGCTGGAAGCAGAAGTTGTGAATCTTAGAGAGAAGGTTGATAAGTCAAACACTCAAATCAAGTTCTTGAACAACTCCATGACCCTGGATGAGATCTCGGATAGTCAGAGATCACCAAATGACAAATCCGGTCTTGGATACAACAAGGAAGAAATTAGTACTCCTAAGAAACTTGATGCAGGTCCTTCATTTGTAAAAGGTGAAAACAGGTCTGACACATGTCCTTCATTTGTAAAGGATGAAGACAGCTCTGACACAGCTCCTTCATTTGTAAAGGATGAAGACAGGTCTGACACAGCTCCTTCCTTTGTAAAAAGTGAAAGCATGTATGACTCGGGTTCTTCACGTTCAAGAAATAAAAGCAACACTACACAATTTAGAAGATCAAATCAAGGAAGACATCCAGAAGCTACTCATATACCTCAAAGAAAGTTTAGGAGAGAGACACCTTCTTGGATGAATCAAAGAAGGTATGAAAGTGTTTTTAACGGTTGTTGTTTTTCTTGTAATGAATATGGTCATAAAGCCTTAGATTGTAGGCATCATGGAAGAAAACAAGTTGGTAGGTTCGATAACAGTATAAGATGTTGGAACTGCAATCATGTTGGACATATTGTTGCACATTGTTACACTATGAGATTTTATGGTTGTGGTGGATATGGACACAAAGCCTATAACTATTGGAACTCAAGAAAACAATCAATGAGAAATGATTCATACAATATGAAAAAATGAGTAAATGAAACATGGAAGAAAAATGAAGTTGCAGTAATAGAAGATCAGACAACAAAGTTCAAGAAATATGGACACTCACAGATGTGGATAGCAAAGACTGAACAAGTGAACAAGAGTGAAGTTAATTGTTGCAAAAATAATTGCAGTCATGTGACAAGCACAGTATAAACTTTCTCAGACAACTTTAGAACAATGTACAGTAAAGAAGCATCTTGGATAAATATGGATACATCTGGTTAGAGATCGATGAGAATCAATGGGAAAATCCAAGAGTTGTTTGAATAAGATGAGATACAATTGTGTAGTGTTCTAGTAGGATAGCGACATCCACAGAAGCAACATTCTGATGTACAAAATGATGTACATGACATCCTGCAAAGACAACAAGAGGAGAGACCCTGTCAGGAAAAAAAAATACCCTTTTAGAAACAAAGGGGGAGTGTTATCACTCCAAGAAACTCCTTAGGGTTGTAGGCTAAGAATGCTTGGTAACTTAAGAATATGGTAGATTTTGTATGCTTGGAACAATAGGATAACCCAATAGCTAATGAAAAGGACCACTTCATACATT
>ML815644.1:140578-159095 GCA_009831015.1 Picea engelmannii
CACATTTCACAGTATATCAGTTAGCAGAAGAAGTGAACAGTATGAAGCAATTCGTGATTATTGTTGATCACAGTAGGATCAACAATGTTCCTATGATAAAATCTCAGGAGGAGGAGTGAACAATATACAGAAGATCGAAAGCGTAAGCTCGGGAGGAGGAGAGAACAGTGTGTAGAGTTCAAATCTCAGAATCAAAAGCGTAAGATCAGACTGAGAAGCCTCGGTAGTTGTCCAATCAGAGTGAGAAGCCTCAGCAGCCATCCAATCAAGAAATTGACCATGTTGATCATCTCATATTACGGACGTCGATCATATGAGTGACCGTGGGCTTGAGGACCATTAGAGGATCGTGACCATCGAATCTGTAAGCTAGATCAACGGCATGGATGAATTGCGGGGATCGAAAGAAGAATTAAACAACCTACTAGTTGTAATCCCGCAATTGTTCTAGATCGTCAGATCTCATAGACTCTGCTATCGACGACTGTGGTTGATCCAACAACCGATCAGTTTAAGTCAGATTAAGTCATGACCGTCAGATGCGCAATCTCCATATCAATGGCATGGATGAATTGTGGAGATAGAAAAGAGAATTAAATATCGCGCTAGTTCCAATCCCATAATTACTCAGGACCGTCTAATCTTATAGCTTCGAAGATCGACGATTGTGGTTGACTCACCAACAGCGCACAACTTCCAATTGTTGAGTTTGCATAACAAGTAAAATAACTCGCAAGTTGTGGTTTCACAATCATCTATGATCGTGGATCTTCTTCAAGTGTCTTCACGATCGTTGGATCACTTTTGAGTGGAAGGACAGTATAAGCGGGGCAAAATGATTGAGAATTCGATTAACCGAATACCCGTCAGTCGTCATATCAAACCCAAATTCTCTTCAACCGTCAGATCATTTTCGAGTGGAAGGATAGGATAAGCGTGGTAAGATCTAAGAGCTCAATTATGTGAATTTTCATCAGTCGTTGGATCATTCCAAGTGGAAGGACAGGATAAGATAGCAAAGTTGCATCGCAAATAGATCAAGCCATTGATCTAGGATCATGATCGACGAACAAAATTTAGTTCAGGTCCAAAGATGAGAGGAGGTTATTGTTCAGGGAATTTCACTTCGGAAGTATTAGAAACTTGAAAGTTGAATTACCCGAAGCCCAAAATCCGAAATGAATAAGGACCATCGGATCTAGAGGACATATGATGATCGTTGGATCAAGGTTGTTGGTCAGCATACCACGTTAGCAAGGACACGTAGCAAACCATGTCTACAAGGACATGTGGCAGACCACGTCAGCAAGGACGTATGGGAGATCTACGTCAATAGGCCACGTCAGCAAGGACATGTGGCAGACCACGTCAGCAAGAACACGTGGCAGACCACTTCAGCGCATACACATGGCATAATCAGATGATGACAAGCGTCAAGAGGAAATCGACTCGTGCCATGTCAACACGAGATGTAAGCAAGTTACGTCACTCCAGGATAATTGCTTCGGGAGTTTCACCACCAAGAAATGTCAAAAGTCTCAAAGTCTCGAAGGACGAAGGTCTAAAGTTGCTC
Source organism: Picea engelmannii (assembly GCA_009831015.1). Taxonomy (NCBI): domain Eukaryota; kingdom Viridiplantae; phylum Streptophyta; class Pinopsida; order Pinales; family Pinaceae; genus Picea; species Picea engelmannii. The sequence continues at coordinate 142,152 of ML815644.1, forward strand.
TCAGTCATCAATCTGAGATACCCTTCGATACTATCCTGATTGTTAGATCAAGGAGATGAACATGTGCCACATGAGGATATCCGCGACAGAAAAACTACGTCAGCAAGGACACATGGCACAATCAGACAATGACAAGTGTCAAGCTGATTCAACATTTCAGGGACGTGCGAATCACGAATCTGAGTGACATGCGGAAGCTACTCAGCTCGTGACACGTCATCAAGTGACGTAAGCAAGTTATGTCACTACGGAAGTATTGCTTCGGGAGTTTTACCACCAGCACTTGCCCAAAGTCCCGAAGTCCCGAATGTCGAAGTCTCAAAGTGGACATGAGACATCTGATCTGAAGATCACTTTGGGAGCATTCTCATCCTTCGATCTACTACAATGGAAGGATAATGTAAGCGGAAGCATTAACCGACAGCAAGCGGTCTCCACCGTTTATGACTTACTTAGCAGGTGATCACTTTAGAGGAAAGAAGGGGTTCAAATTTGAAATCTCCAAAGTCCAGAGACCCGAAGGAGATATCGACCGTTAATCCGAGAGGGACATGTGTCAGTGGTTTGTCAGCTCCGGAAGATTGACGTACAGAGGAAAGAAGGGGTTGAGACTCGAAATCTCTGAAGTCTAGAGACCCGAAGGAGATCTCAACCGTCAATCTATTGTTCGGTTTCATTCTCAACCGTTGATCAAAACACAGTGGAAGGATAGCGTAAGTATAATAGGCGAAGTGGCAGATTAAATGGTAGCCATCCATCTCAATTCTTGATTAAGTCTTGGCCGTCATATTAATCCTTGTAAGAATCAAATCTGACGATTGATTCATTTCCGTGAAATTAACGTAAGTCGTATGATCTGTTCGAGAAATCTGATTCGGAAGTTTTGAAAGGTTTCAAACTCAAAATTTCTGAAGGGCAAAGTGTCGAAGTTATGACAGCCATCCATTTCGTCAGAATATTGAATTGTGACCATTGATTGATAAGCGCTTGTCTCGCCTAACATTTGAATAACACTATTGATCATATGGTAAAGAGATTTGAAAAGGAGAATGTAATGCGTAGCTTAAATTGATAATCCCTTGGTTCTACGCCAATGATCATATGAACATGGTTTGAAGGAAGTGTCGATTACTGTAAACACAAAGATGAAGGAAAATCAATCCATATATGTGATCGATTTAGGAAAGTGAAGGGGATGCCAGGTTTAAGGTTGAAGACTCGAAACGATCATCTCTGGTGGTCCCAAAGTTGTTGTAAATAGACAAGTTGGTTATAACTTGTTGCACATGTCGGCTCAATAACTTAAACAATTTTTTAGCATAAGAAAGTATAAATGCAACCATGATTGGTTCACTAGAGATGTTCTTCATGGAAGAAGTATACGGGCTTGTGTGAAAGATAGGCTCACTAAGAAAGAGTGGCCTACGGAGAAAATGAAGGGGACACGGACGTGAGGTCCGTGCGAATATCAGAGAGAAGAAGAACTGAAGAAGGCGCGAATATCAAAGGAAAGACGAAGTGAAGAAGGCGTGAATTTCAGAGAGAAGATGAAGTGCAGTGATGAGTGTTTATTTTATATCTCTGATCATGAAAAAAAATTGATTCATTAATGAATCATTGCTACTAGAGTTGATTGAAATCTAGTTGTATAGACTATGTTCTTGCAGCAAGTTGGGTCTTGCTTGAGAGTTGGTGCTCTCCGAGGAGTTGGTGCTCCTTACTTCAGTTGGTGCTGAAACAAATTAGTTGGTGCTGGGAAAATACTTATTATTATATTCACATATATTCATAAATGATATACAAACATCTGGTATCTTTTGTGTCCATTGTGATTATGATTTGATTGTTCTTAATCTGTTCAAATATGTTTTAACTACTGACTTGTAAGATGAAGAAAATCTAGAAAATTCCACACACTAATTCACCCCCCCCCTCTTAGTGTGGGCGGTGTTTTCAACAGATGGTTTCTATGGGTACAACCAGATCTCTGTCTTTCCTGAAGATAGAGAGAAGACAACTTTCACGACTCCTTGGGGCACGTTCATGTATGATAAAATACCCTTTGGATTGATGAATGCAAGAACGACCTTTCAGCGAGCCATGGACATCTCTTTCATTGGAGAAAAGGATAGATTTGTGGTCATCTATCTGGATGGCATTACAGTATTCTCCAGTTCTGATGAAGAACATTGTCACCACCTAAAGAAAGTCTTCTTGAAGTGTCGAAGGTTTGGCCTTTTGCTCAATCCTAAGAAATATGTATCTTCCATGCAAGAGGGAAAATTGTTAGGGCATATTGTGTCAATTGAAGGCATGAATATTGATCCGATCAGAGTGGAGGCCATCCAGTCCTTGTCTCTTCCTAGATCCAGGAAAGAGATTCAGTCTTTCTTGGGAAAAATCAATTTTCTAAAAAGGTTCATTTCTAATTTTGTTGAGTTGGTTAAACACATTATAGCCATGCTCAGGAAGGGGAATGAAGTTAAATGGACTACTGAGTCCAGAGATTCATTCAACCAAATCAAGAGGGTGTTGACTGAAGCACCTATTCTCATCATCCCAGACTATTCCAAGGAATTTCTAATATTTTCCTTTCGCTTCATATGATACATTGGTTGTTGTTTTGTTACAAAGAAATGCAGAAGGGTTAGAGAAACCTATTTCCTTTTTCAGCAGAGCACTGAGGGATGCAGAAACAAGATATAATATCATCGAGAAGCAAGCTTATGCTTTGGTGAAATCCCTCAAGGATTTCAGGGTCTATATGGCTAGAGCCATACCTATATATTTATCCGGGTCGGAACCACACAACTCTTGGGGCGAGCTAGCTCTATAGTAAGTAATGGGTTCTAAAGTAATAGGTCTCTTCTTTCCTAGATCATTTATTGGATAGCTCTGAGAATAAAGAAATGTGTGTGCAGGTCCTCCTAGACATGGGAAACCTCCGAGTGGTAGCGACACCTCTACCTCTTTCCCTTCTTTCAAAAGGATCTTTCTTGACCTTTTCGTCAAACGGATCTATAGGGAGGGTGAAAAACCCATCCATCAATGGGTCCCATACACCTAGCCACTTTGGAATTCCAAGAAGAGGTGTTGTTGATAGACACGTTATAGCACTGAAGCACAAGTGAGCATTTCTCATGGAATAACACACAAACTTGATTCAATACTCCATTTCCTTGTTTGGACTTGGATCCATCAAACTTCAGTGTCCAAACTTAATCCTTGATTGTCCTCTCTTTTGTTAAATGTCATTCTGCATTCAAAAATTATTGCATATGTCCCCTCGGCCTTAGTCAAGGAGATTTTGATCCAACCTGATATTGATGGGAAGAGAAGCAAGTGGATCACCAAAATTATGGAGTTTGACCTGGAAATAAAACCTACCAAATTGGTGAAAGGCATAGGTTTATCCAAGTTACTGGTTGAGTCGAATTGCAAGGCATTGGGGGTAAATTCCATGAATATAGACTTAGAAAATCAGCAAAATGAGATTGTTGGTGAAGACTGTCATGTCAACCCCAACTTAGCATAATGCACCTAGTATAAAGACATCATATACTTCCTGCATAAGTTGAAGCCTCCTGATGGTTTGGACAGAATCAAGGTGAGAGCTTTGAAACTCAAAGCAATCAAGTATTGTATCATCGATCAGGTGTTGTACTAGAAGGACCCTCTGGGATTTATGTTGAGATGTCTGGACCCACAAGAATCCCAAAGAGTGATGATTGATTTTCATGACAACTCATGTGGGGTACATCATTTTTGGAGGACCACAGCGTATAAGATCCTTAGAGTTAGGTATTTCTGGCCTAGTATTTTTACTGATGTTTGTGCAAAGATAAGAGCTCGTACCAAGTGTCAAAAGTTTGCTGGAAAGCAACAGCTCAAATATTTTCCTTTGCAACCTGTAGCGGTTTCTGGACCTTTTCAGCAGTGGGGTCTTGACTTCATTGGAGAAATCCACCCATCCTCAAGTGGCCAGCACAGGTGGATTTTGACTGCCACTGATTATTTTACCAAATGGATAGAAGCCATCCCCACAAGGAGTGCCTCTCACAAAGTAATCATAAGTTTCCTTGAAGACATCATGTCCAGATTTGGTTATCCAAATAGGATCGTTATAGACAATGTTGCCTCTTTAAGGGTTGAGCCATTAATTAATTTTTGTGAGCAGTATGGGGTCACACTAGTCCACTCTACTCCCTACTACCCTCAGGGAAATGGATTAGTAAAGTCTTCTAACAAGAGCCTCATAAAGATCATCAAGAAGTTCTTAGAAGAGAACAAGAAAGCCTGGGATTCAAAGCTGAAGTTTGCATTATGGGCTGACAGAGTTACCACAAAAAGATCGCTAGGAATTTCCCCTTTCCAGTTGGTGTATGGCATTGAGGCAATCTTTCCTGCTCAGCTTGCTTTGTCTGTGGAAAAGTTCCTACAGGGCTACCAAGGAGAACCTGATGACATGGTCAGGAGGATGTTGCAGTTGGTAGAAGTACATCATACCAAGGAGCAGTTGCTTGATAAAGAACAAGACCATCAACAGAGAATGAAACGAGCTTTTGACAAGAGCGTGAGCAAGGAGGATTTCCAACTGGGGGATCTGGTGCTCAAGTGGGATGACCCCAAACAAGACAAAGTCAAACATGGACATCATAAGTTTCCTTGAAGACATCATGTCTAGATTTGGCTATCCAAATAGGATCGTTATAGACAATGTTGCCTCTTTAAGGGTTGAGCCATTAATTAATTTTTGTGAGCAGTATGGGATCACACTAGTCCACTCTACTCCCTACTACCCTCAGAGAAATGGATTAGTAAAGTCTTCTAACAAGAGCCTCATAAAGATCATCAAGAAGTTGTTAGAAGAGAACAAGAAAGCCTGGGATTCAAAGCTTAAGTTTGTGTTATGGGCTGACAGAGCTACCACAAAAAGATCGCTAGGAATTTCCCCTTTCCAGCTGGTGTATGGCATTGAGGCAATCTTTCCTGCTCAACTTGCTTTGTCTATGGAAAATTTCCTCCAGGGCTACCAAGGAGAACCTGATGACATGGTCAGGAGGATGTTGCAGTTGGTAGAAGTACAGCAGACCAAGGAGCAGTTGCTTGATAAAGAACAAGACCATCAACAGAGAATGAAACGAGCTTTTGACAAGAGCGTGAGCAAGGAGGATTTCTAGCTGGGGGATCTGGTGCTCAAGTGGGATGCCCCCAAACAAGACAAAGGAAAACATGGAAAATTTGAAGCCTTGTGGATTGGTCCCTTCAAAATTTATGAGGTATTTCCGAACAACACTTATAAATTGCAGAATTTGGAGGATTCCTAGGTTTTGGGTGGCCCTGTCAATGGGCACATTTTGTTTAGGCCATGATCGGCGTTTCCACTATTGTAAATACCACTCCTATTTTGTTTTTAGATTTTTTTAGTTTTTTGTTTTCAATAAGAGACTCCATGACCGAAAGCTAAGGCACTGGAGATGCATGTTCTTGGCAGCTCGTAGGGAGCATGCCATCCCCTGTGGAGCCAAATGTTATCACATGAACTTGTCAAAGTCTTGTGGTTTTGTGGTTTCTACCTAAGTTTGTATCCTTTCCCTGTCTCTCTCCTTTTCATAGTCCAGATCTCGATTTTTCCTTTTCTACTGTTAAAGTCATTTTTTGTTTGCCCCTTTTTGTTCGAGCGCCTTGATTCCCCTTGATGTCTTACCCGAAGGAATTATTGGCCCTAAACCTCTCTATTTTTCTCTAAGGATGAACGCTCATCTTCTTTGTTTCAGTCACCATACTCTCTGTTTTCCCCATCCCACAGCAATTCATCCAAGTCCTTGTTCACTCAGGCCATAGCCATGGACACCAGGCGCAACTTTCATGGCAATCTATTTCGGGCTTGAAATGCAAGCAGCAGGTGGGTTCAGTTTTCAACGGTGGAGATCCCACGTGGATTTTAGATCAGTGGCTCGCAGGTATTCGGAATCTCAAAATTGCACCAAGTATAGCGAAGTGAAAATTCTGAAATCCTGAAACAAGCATGAGTTGTAGATATTAAAGGGGATAGGTGGCATCCGATCCAAGTGTTCGGGAAGATGAGCTTCGAGAGTCTTGAAATGAGAAGTGCACGAATTTCCTAAAGGGTCGTAGCCTGAAGTGTTGAAGTGCTTGAATTCCTGAAGTTTTGAAGTCTCGAAGTGCCTAAAGTCCCGAAATGTCGAAGACTCAAAGTCCCGAAGGGTCGAAGCATGAAGTGCCAAAGTGCCCGAAGTCCCGAAGAGGCCAAAGTTCCAAAGTGCCCGAAGTCCTAAAGTGTCGAAGCGTCTAACTCCCGAAGCCAGAAGTGTCGAAGGCCCAAAGTGAATCTAGACCATCCATCGGCGGGGCCACGCATCAACAAATCCATACCTCTGGGTAAAGGCAGAGGAGGTTTGAGATTTGATTTTCCCTTAGTCCGGAGACCTGAAGTAATTCTCGGTCCTCCGATTCAAGAGGACGCGCATCAACAAATTGATAGCTCCAGGTAAAAGAAGCTGAAGGTAAGCGAGATTTGAGTTTTGATTATCCCGAAGCCCAGATACCCGAAGTGGATCTGGGCCGTCCAAATCCAGGGGCCACGCGTCGTCAAATCCCTAGCTCTGGAGAATTTGCTTGGGGAAAATAAAGTTTGACTATTGAGAAGTTTGAAGCCTGGAGCCATGAATGGATCTCAACGTCGATCTTTGGAGGCCACACATCATCGATCTCAGTCGTCAATCTCTCAGACTCGAAGGAGATATCAGTCGTCGATTTAAGAGAGTGTGTGGCAGTCATCGGTGTAGACATGTGGCATACTCGTCGGTCATGACACCTGGAACCTATCCAGCAATGACACGTGGCACTCAATCCAAGAAGTCGTGGGCATATTATTCGCTTCTTTCTTAGTGACACATGTCGCTTCTCTTTCATGACACATCATCATGATGACATCAAACCTCCACGTCAGATCATCCTCAGGGAGGTATTATTGTTCAACGTCAAAAGTAGCGTCCCCCTCCCCTAGGGCACAGTTTGGCAGATTCTAAAGTTGGTGGGCGGTTAATATTGGCAGTAGCGCTAAATCTAACAGGTGCTTCCAAATCTTAGATCGAGACTAGATCTACGGCCACAGTTCATTGCGGGGACGCAACATGCTTGGGCAATAATTTTCTTGAGCGGTCCCGCAATTGAAACCACAGTAAAGAGAAAGTGTTACGTGGCGAAAGGTGATGGATTGTGGGCCCAAAAGAGGTCTGAACCTAAACCACTTTTGAGCAGCCCCGCAATCATGTGCTCGTATAACATTCTATCCAAGAGAAACGCGTGGCTGCCCCCTGAGCATTAAGTCGTGTTGCGATCCCGAGGAAAGGAAGTTAATGAAAATAGACCTGGTGGTTGAAACCTAGGCTTACTCCATAAATGGAAGGCATGGAAGGCCCGGCTGTGGGGACTGAACCGTCAGCCCGTGGTACCCCTGTGGGCATATTTTCTTGCAAAGCCCATGCCGATCTAATCTCAAGTCTAACAGAAGAACTCACCAACGTAAAGCTTTGATTGTTATGACCAAGTCACACTCTTGGTGGTGGTGAATTGTTCTGAGTATAAATAGATAGTTTTAATATTTTGTTAAGGTCATCAACTGGTTGAGCAAAGCTCCCTATTTTGTAATGTTTTGATGCCAGAATTGTTCTCTGGTTATGTACCAAATTTGAGACTTTCATGTTAATAGAAGTTAGCTTATTTTCATCTCTCTGTAAAAATTGTGCTAAAACATTTGGGCATGGAGGATCCTATCGAGGGTTGTTATGTTGTTGTAATGTAGGTTTGATTACAGTGGTATCATGACCAGTTTTAGTCAGCTCCTTGGTTATCTTTTTCCCTCTTACATTGAATGGATCGGGCATGGAGGATCCAGGCGAGTTGTTGTCGCTACATTGTGATGTAGGTTTGATCATTGTGTTGTTGTGACTATGTTGTTTGGAAATATTTCAGTCTTTGAAGCTTGCGCTCAATAGTGATCTTGAGTCTAAGTTTTTCCTCTTCAAGTTGCTTGAAATCCTGATGCTCGTAGCAGTCTTGTTCACCTTTCTCACTAAGTATTCCCTCTACTCACACTTAATCTCAATTCACTGACTCAAGTTAATGTGACCCTCACTTCCCTGTGCATTTCTTGTCCAGTTCTGTGTTGAACATCATTCATATATTGAGTTTTGTCCATTGACCTCCACTCATATAAAACCAACATCCACCAAAAACTTTGATGGCTACTGGGCTTATCCTCCCACAATCTGAGGGTGACTCTCAGTACTAACAACTATCATTGAAAATATTTCTTGTGAAGTGTCGTTGGCTTCAGTTTCTACTCCACTTGTTTCTTCTACTTCCCTTTCATTTGAACTTTCTTCTCCTACTTCTCTTGCCTCTGAACATTCATTTTGGTTCTTTCTTCTTTGTTCAAAGTGTGCGAGGGGGTGGTTCAAAGAGGGGCTTCCTCTACTCTATCGTGTCTTCTTCGGTGATGGATCTAGAAGAGCTTCTGGTCTTGAGTCGCATGAGCCTCCTTCCAAAAACCAATATCTCTCCACTTTCCTAGAGTGCACCTTCATGACTATCTTCTGCACCACTATCGCTACTAGTATGTGCCTCATCTTCCTCTGATTCAACTCCATCTCTTATTAGACAAGGGGATATGACCTCGTTCTCTACAACTCTGCTACTAATTATTGCAGTATCCTCTCTTCATATCTCATGTTTTGTTGATATGATGTACCTTTGGAGATGTTCCCCGTGTGTTTCTTCTCTCCTAAACAAATGTGGGAAGTACGATGCACTTTGTGCCTTGTACTTTATGTCTAATTTCACTTTGACGTAGGAGTTTTAAGTCAAAAGTGAAATTTTGTCATGTATGCCTAAAATGACTATTAATTCACATTGTGGGTGATTTAGAGACATAAAGTGAACTTAGGGAACTTAACCCAAAGTGGGTTTTTGAGTGAGATTCTTTTGGAGGGATCTCAACCTTTGATTAGATGGGAGATGGGATTATCTCAGCCATTGATTTCTTAGGTTTCCTTACGGAGGTTCAAGAGGGGCGCAAAGGGAAAAGGAGAGCTCATAACTTCATTTGCTAACTTGGAGAGTTTGAGAGGGAGATTTGGCATGAGGTTTGTTGCATGAGGCGAGGCTAGCTTGGGCGCATATCTTCATGGAGAGAGACATCTAGCTTGGAGCCTAGTTTATTTACTGAGGAGCTTCCATTGTTGTGGAGGGCGCACTTATTGAGGAGGGTGCATCAGCAGTGGGGAGGTATTACACTTGTCAAATTGCAGTGGGATCAGTTTCAGAGGGAGGCCACACACCAGTGCTTGATTACTGTGGAGGGGTTTTCCATTCAGAGCTCACAGTTTGCATCTGTAGCAGTTTTTGTGGTTATAAGAGCATTTATGAGGGGCACACCTTCCTAGGGTGCACCTGGTTCATTTGGAATTGTATTTCAACTTGGATCAAGTTGCTATTGTATCAAGTTCATCTATATTTTGTACTTGTTGTATTCCACCATCTCTTTTCCTCATATATAGACAAATATCCCAAACTGGTTTTCCCCGGGGGGGTTTTATCCAGGGTCATGTTGACCAAAAATACCTATGTACAAAACGATGTGTGTTAGTCTTTTAGATTTGCTTATTTTCAGTTGTAAAGATCTCTAGGAGTGTTGTATTTATTTTAGTATGCGTGTGCTAACTTCTGGTTACTAAAACTACATGTTAGAGCACCTAAAATTGCAAGTACAACCGTAACAAATCAACAAGAAGTTCATGGACTGTTGGTTTTCCTGAAACAACAACAAAACCTATTCATAACAGTTGAAACTTAGATTCAATCTGTGGTCAAAGACAAACCCAGTTGGCAACTTGATAGGACTTGGAAAATCTTCATCGTATCAGAGTTGAGGTGGCTGATGTTTGGAGCAGTTGGACAACATATGTGTTGGTTGTCATATACATCTTCTTGGCAGAATTTTGTGGACAGCCATTGATTATTTCAGTGGTTGTTAGTGGGTATATTTTTCTAGAGGACAGTTGGGCAGTTGTGACAGTTAGTCGTCAGTCTCTTTTCACACCTACGGGGTAGGAGTGAGTTTGATTTGACTCGACCTCTTTTCACACCTATTTTTCTAGGAGTGAGGTCAGAATTTGCTTGCCTCTTTTCACACCTGTGCTTACAGGAGTGAGGCAGCATTCCTTTCCAGTTTGAGCATCAGTTGGGAGTGCAGTTTGGAAGACATGTCAGCATCTCAGATGCGTGTTGAGTACAGGCTAGTTGGGGCTAGCAATTGATTGCCTTGGAAGGCGAGGATGGTATTTGTCTTAGAGGACCTTGAACTATGGGGCATAGTTGAGGCGCATGTTCATGTTCTTCCTGTTACTGTCCCCATTTTTTTGGCAAAGTTCAGGAAGAGGAACAACAAGGCAAAGAGGACCATTTTTTATGTAGTTCATGATCATATCATACCCCATTTGAATGGGAAGAATTATGCATACGAGATGTGGACATCTCTATCTAAGTTGTATGAGATCTCCAATGAGAACCGGAAGATGGTTCTTCATGACCAACTCAGGGGCATTCGTATGCTCAAGGATGAGTCGGTGACTTCATTCCTTGGTTGCTACACTCATATCAGAGATGAGCTTGGAGCCATTGGAGAGGTGGTGGATCCTAACTCTTTGGTGAGGCAAGCTATGAATAGCTTCACCAAACCATGGGGTCCATTTTTTCATGGCATTGTTTCCAGGGAGGTCATGCCTACATGGGAGAGGATGTGGTATGACTTCGTCTAGGAGGAGATTAGGCTTGTAGCAGAGGCCTCTGGACAGCGGCAACAGTAGTAGCTGCAGTCTGTTTAGGGTGATGAGGATCTTTCTCTTTGGACAAAGGAAAAGAAGAAGGTCGGTCATGGGGGTCGGCAGGGTCCCAGGTTTGGGGCCCCACCAAAGGGGAGTGGAGGAGAGAGCAACAGTGGTCAAAACAGTGGTCAGAAGAGAGATATGAGCAAAGTGAAGTACTTTGTTTGTAAGAAGTTGGAGCACTATGTTGGACAGTGTCCCAAGAGGAAGAAGAAGAGGTGTGGTACCACAGCTACAGCAGAGGAGGCAGAGTTTCAAACACAGTTTCAAAGAGAGTGTGCTTTCCTCATATGTTGCACTTCAGTTGAGACGACACCTAGTATCTGGTATATTGACAGCGGGGCTTCGAGCCATATGACTGGAGTCAGAGAGCATTTGACCGATCTAAGAGACACCAAGGTTAGGATGGAGATTTCTCTTGGAGATGACACATTGGTCAGATTTGTTGGGATTGACACATTTACCTTACGGAGAGATAACATGCCACCTATATCGTTTAGGGACGTTTTCTATGTCCCTTGGCTGAAGAAGAATTTGATTTCAATTTCTACCATCCATGATAGATGTCTTGAGGTGACTTTTAGAAGCACTGAGGTACTCATTCATCCTCAGGGGACTTCGCTTGCCTCAGGACAAGTGATTGGAGTGAGGGATGGGAAACTGTTCATATTGTTTTTTTTGCCTCTTCATGCATTGGCAGTGAGCAGCAAACATATATGTGGGATATGGCATCGTAGGATGGCCCACCTACATCATGGAGCTCTCAGAGGACTAAGAGAGGCTGTGACTGGAGTGCCACAGATTAGTATAGAGCATCAGAATGTTTGTAGAGGGTGTGCGCTTGGTAAGTTTACCAAGGCCTCGTTCCCCAGCAATGACACCAGGTCAGCTGGGATACTGGATTTAGTACACACGGACGTGTGTGGGCCCATGACTCGAAATTCCTTGAGTGGTTGTCAGTACTATCTAACATTTATTTATGATTACTCAAGGAAGACTTGGATCTATTTCCAGAAGGCCAAGAGTGAGGTATTCAAACGGTTCCAAGAGTTCAGAGCCCTTGTGGAGAACCAATATGTAAAGAGGATCAAAGTCTTGCGGTCGGATAACAGGGGTGAGTATTCCTACGAACAGTTCATATACTTTTGTGCCCAGCATGGCATTAGAAGACAGATGACTGTACCATACAACCCCTGGTAGAACGGGGTTGTCGAGAGGAAGAATCGGGTTGTTACCAGTGCAGCGAGATCCATGTTGCATGATTAGAGTTTGCCTTTGTACTTATGGGCAGAGGCATGTGCTACTACAAAACATGAGCCCCCACAAGATATTGGGGAAGATGACTCATGAGGATGCCTTCACTGGTAGGAGGCCTGATGTCGAGCATATCAGGATCTTTGGGTGCTTGACCTTTTCTCGTGTCCCCTCGGAGAGGAGGACAAAGTTAGACCCCACAGCCCAACAGGGAATTCTAGTTGGATACTCAAAGGTGTCCAAAGCCTATCGCATCTACATTCCGCCACTTAAGAGAGTGGTGGTGAGCAGAGATGTAAGATTTGAGGAGGATAGGGATTTTCAGAGATCTCTGGAGTCGAGAGTCAGAGTTGAGGATGATGCAAAGGCACCGAATGTTGTCTCAGAGGGAGCACAGCCTCAAGTTTCTGGTACACCAATATCAGGGGTGAAAATGTCACCATGCACAGCTTCAGGGTCATAGTCAGAGCATGTTTGGTCAAAGGGGGCAAAGGCTTTAGGTTCTCAGAGTGTTGAGATGAGTCCTGAAGCAGTCACTCTTGGGCAGAGAGACCTTACTTCTTCGTTGACCACTTCAGGGAAGAGGAAACCTAGATGGTTTCAGAAGACCTTGAAGGAGGCCAGAGAGAATGTAAGGGAGCCCAAGAGCCAGATCAGAGAGAGAAGACCTCCAATCAAATTTGAAGCATATTTGGAACTAGTGACGAGTTTCAGGGACACTGAGCCACAGACATTTGCGCAGGCAGTAGACCAACAAGTCTGGAGAGAGGCCATGGTAGAGGAGTATGACTCCATTGTGTGCAATGATGTTTGGGAAGTGGTTCTGAGGCCAATGAGGAAGTCAGTTGTGACTTCCAGGTGGTTGTACAAAACCAAGTTTGATACAGATGGCAGCATTGAGAAACACAAGGCCTGTTTTGTGGCGCGATGCTTCTCTCAGATTGAGGGAGTCGATTATGATGAGACATTCACACCAGTTGTAAGATACACCTCCATCAGGAGTATCATTTCCATAGCAGCAGAGATGGGTTGGAGCATTCACCAGATGGATGTGAAGACCGCATTTTTGACTGGCTTTATTGATGAGGAGGTGTGCATTGAGCAACCACAGGGGTTTGAGGTGAGTGATAGGGAGACTCACGCGTGTCTTTTGAGAAAGGCACTTTATGGTCTGAAGCGAGCTCCTCGAGCTTGATATTGACGCATAGACACATACTTTCTTCAGATGAGCTTCGAGGAGAGCGATGTTGATCCTTACCTCTACTACATCATTAGAAGTGAGGACATGCTCATTCTCATTTTATATGTGGATGAATTGTTCATCACTGGAGCCGAGGATCTCATAGTTGAGTGCAAGCTGGGACTTGCATTAGAGTTTGAGATGAGTGATATTGGATTGATGCACTACTTTCTGGGTATGGAGGTATGGCAGGAGGAGGGTCACATATTTCTTGGGCAGGGGAAGTATGCAGTAGATATTTTGAGTAGATTTTAGATGGAGGATTGCAGACCCATGTCTACACCCATGATTACCAAATGGAAGAAGCTTAGTGCTTCAGATATCCAATTGGTAGATGCCACAGTTTACAGGCAGTTGATCGGTTCACTCATGTATATGGTTAACAACAGACCAAATATTTGTTTTTTCGTGAACACTCTCAGACAACATATGGTAGAGTCGAGGAGTGTTCACATGATTGGAGAAAAACATGTTTTGAGGTACATTGCTAAGACATTTGATTATGGCCTAGACTATGTCAGAGGTGATGGAGTCATTTTGGTTGGCTACATAGACTCAGACTAGGAAGGATGTGCTACTGACAAGAAAATCACCTCAGGGTGTTGCTTTGGTTTGGGGTCGGGACTTGTTTCCTGGTTCAGCCGGAAGCATAAGTCAGTTGCTTTGAGTTCGATCAAGGCAGAGTACATGGCGGCTAGTGAGGCCAGTTGCAAGGCCATCTGTCTTCGTAAGATGTTGGTTGGATTGTTTGGTCAGGATATTCCATCGACCGTCATACACTATGATAATCAGAGTTGCATAAAACTCTCTGAGAATCCATTGTTTCATGACCGGTCGAAGCACATTGAGATCAGGTACCAATTCATCTTTGATTGGGTTCAGAGAAGCGTAGTTCAGCTGCAGTATATATCGACTGATGACCAGGTTGTAGATATACTGACCAAGGCCCTGCCAAGGGGCAAACATGTTTACTTCAGAGATAAGATGGGCTTGGTGAGGAACACCTTCCTTGGTAAGAGGGAGTGTTGATATTATGTACCTTGGGAGGTGTTCCCCGTGTGTTTTTTCTCTCCTAAACACATGTGGGAAGTACTATGCACTTTGTGCCTTGTACTTTATGTCTAATTTCACTTTGACTTAGGAGTTTTAAGTCAAAAGTGAAATTTTGTTATTTATGCCTAAAATGACTATTAATTCACTTTGTGGGTGAATTAGAGACATACAGTGAACTTAGGGAACTTAACCCAAAGTGGGTTTTTCAGTGAGATTCTTTTGGAAGGATCTCAACCTTCGATTAGATGGGATATGGGATGATCTCAACCATTGATTTCTTAGGTTTCCTTATGGAGCTTCAAGAGGGGCGCAAAGGGAAAATGAGAGCTCATAACTTCATTTTCTCACTTGGAGAGTTTGAGAGGGAGATTTGGCATGAGGTTTGTTGCATGAGGTGAGGCTAGCTTGGGCGCATATCTTCATGGAGAGAGGCATCTAGCTTGGAGCCTGGTTTATTTACTGAGGAGATTCCATTGTTGTGGAGGGCGCACTTGTTGAGGAGGGCGCATCAGCAGTTGGGAGGTCTTACATATGTCAGATTGCAGTGGGATCAGTTTTAGAGGGAGGCCATACACCAGTGCTTGATTATTGTGGAGGGATTTTCCATTCAGAGCTCACAGTTTGCATCTGCAGCAATTTTGGTGGTTTTGAGAACATTTATCAGGGGCACACCTGGTTCATTTGGACTTGTTTTCAACTTGGATCAAGTTGCTATTGTATCAGTTTCATCTATAATTTGTACTTGTTGTATTCCACCATCTCTTTTCCTCATATATAGACATATATCCCAAACTGGTTTTCCCCGGGGGGGTTTTATCCAGGTCATGTTGACCAAAAATACCTTTGTACAAAATGATGTGTGTTAGTCTTTCAGATCTGCTTATTTTTAGTTGCAAAGATCTCTAGGTGTGTTGTATTTATTTTAGTATGCATGTGCTAACTTCTGGTTACTAAAACTACATGCTAGAGCACCTAAAATTGCAAGTACAACCGTAACAAATCGGTAAGAAGTTCATGGAGTGTTGGTTGTCCTAAAATGAAAGCAAAACCTTTTCATAACAGTTGAAACTTAGATCCAATATGTGGTCAAAGACAGACCCATTTGGCAGCTTGACAGGACCTGGAAAATCTTCAGTGTGTGCCCTCCCTCTACAACTATGTGCCTCATATTCCTCTAATTCAACTCCATCTCTTATTAGCCAAGGGGATATGAACTCGTTCTCTACAACTCTGCTACTAATTGATGTGGTATCCTCTCTTCATATCTAATTTTTTACGTTCCATCTCTTTGACGACCTCTCTTCTTTTGTGGTTTTCTCTGGCACATATCTTTGTTTTGTGCACCCTTCTAGTGTGGCTTCTCTTCTCTTTTCCTTAGATATTTCTACTTGTTCGTCACCCCTTTCTCTCCCTTCATTTTTTTTATGCTCAACTCACTTCCTCGGCTCAACTCTTCTTATGTAGCGCTCAACTCTTCTTCTTCTATGCTCTTATGGGTCCATTCTCTATTCACCTTATCTCATCTTCTTCCCCCATCTTTTCATCCCCCCCTCCATGCAGTGATTTTACATTGTCATCCTATTGGGATACATGCGCATCAACCCCTTCTCCACATATATCATTTTAATCCAATGTGGTATCTCTTCTAACAATATTTTTCTAGGGCCAATTGCAAGCTTTCTTTTTGCGCTATGTTTAAAATATTCACTACATTCAACTACAAACTCAATGATATATCCTTCTTTAACTCATTTGAACTAGAAATCAATGGATTTGGCCCACTTATTGCCCAAATATTTCAAACAATTTACTGCTTCTTGGTCCTAAACCAACAGTTATTCGGCTCACCACACATAGTTAATCTATGTCTGTCTCTTCACCCATCCATACAATAAACAAGGAAACTCAACAAAGAAATGTTTATGCATATTTGAATATATGTACCTTTGTTTCCATCATTCTAGGTTGATTTACGTGTTTTTGGTCTCTCGTCACACAAATGCATCCCCTTTCGCGAAGATCCATTTTTCTATCTCTTTTTGTGAGGGTTTCCATGTCATGTCCTTACTCCACCATGTAGCACAAAATCACTAAGTTCCGACAATTGTACCAATTTTTGGCTTGAGGCTTCAGACCAAGGGTTCAAAAGGCTTTACCAACAAATACCCCATTGATTCCAACATATTAAATATTCAAGGACTAAATAAGGTCTCACCTGAGACACCATGAGAATCACAGAGACCAAATGTTCATGCATTGCATGAAGGAAATACATATGGGAAATACTAAGCTAAGAGATGCACATTAGATTCTACTCATTCATAACAACATTCATATAAGTAACATGTAAGCTAACATATATAACAAGAATTCATTCATAACATAACTCACAATAGGAGTATCAAATCGGTTTAATGCTTCCATTTATTTCTCACAGATAGACATTTAGATACATAAAAGGTCATAGACCGCTCATAGACTCATTGA
>ML815644.1:166305-178009 GCA_009831015.1 Picea engelmannii
GTGGCTGCCACACTATCATTGCGAGTAGGAGTAACACCCAACTATAGTGTAACTCATTACCGCAGTCTTGTATGTCCACATAGTCCTAGATGAATTCATCCATCAAGTATCATGACTAACACTTCTTGATGCCATAGACACATCACTTTGTTGCCAAGATTACTTACAATAGGAACTCATCCTTCTATCACCTGCGCATCTTCTTGTAGGCAAGTACATTCATGACAAAATGAACTCGATCATCGTGGATAGCCTAAATAACTGCTCCTCTCGTTCCTCTATGTGTACCATACTTTCTATACACCTCTTCTTGCAAGGCATCTTGTGTTGGTACCATGTCAATAGGATATTGTTCCATTCTTGGAAGGCCCGAGACTTAGTGTACTGTATCTATGTCGACTTGGTGTGCGCGGTTTAGCCAGAGGAATCCTCCATGCAACTTATTGAGTAAGAACCAAACACATGATTTGATGTTTGGGTTGCGCCCAAAGTGGGGGACATCTAATAGTGTCATAATCCATGATTTGTAGATGGGCTTGGCGACCACCTTCCCTCCTTCAAGAATTTTTATGTAAGCATTGAAGAGCAATTCAAGGAACTACACCTTGTATTGTATGTTGTAGTCTGTGAAGTTGAGCCTGGAAACCATGCTCAATATAGGTCCTTGTATGTGCACTTCATTGGGGATTTCGACCATGGGCATATGTGCTTCTTTGACCACTTTTTTTTTGGTTCACGCCTTGGGATTACTTAAAGAGGTCATCACTTTGGTCGACTATTGGCTTGGCTAACTTGTTGCACTGGCACACTACTCCTAAACTATGCTATGTATCACCTTCCCAACTAAGAATTGTAATGGTTGCACACACTAAAAACTCGGTGCAAACCTGCTCAATTCACACTGCACTTGGCACTTTGGTTGCTCTAAACTCTACAATTGATGAATAACCATGTATTGGTGTAGTGGGAACTCTAAATACTTGTGCAAGCTCTTACCTCCACTACTCTCACTTGCTTGGTTGTCCACTCATGTTGTTAATGCTGACATGCGATATGATTTACTATCATAATTGTCGACTCACACATTGGTAAACATTTCCGTAATTGTTTTCACTCCTCATGTCATCATGATCTATCCTAACCCAACTACCTATCTCTTTTCCACCTTATTAGCCCATGTGTCATGTTTTCCACTTTTCGCATCCAACTATCATATCCTATGTTCTTTGCTATGGCATTTAAACCTCAAAATCCGTGGAATCTTCCAATTCTACTCTAGTACGACCTGTCTTGTCCCACATACTACCTAGATCTATCTAATCCTTATAACCATTGTAGACTTCTAGATGCCTTTAATCCTACCTACCAAACTCCTACTCTACACTAACACCAAAACTTCATCAATTCATGGCAGATTCGACCCCTACGGGCCAAAATATGCCTTCAGTCGACTACCATTGATCAATCCTTTTAAGGGGTTGACCCTAGAGCGTCACCAACTTTGTTGCGTCTGCCTCATTGATGTACACAATTCTGAAGGGTCCTAACCAACGCATGCACAACTTACCTGGGTGCTTCAAGAATTTGTTGTCATGCAATAATACAAAGGATCCCAGTTGTAGAGTCTTGCGTTGAATGTTGCGATCGTGCCAGGCCTTTTGTCTCTGTTTCTCCACCATCTGGTTATGTCCTGTTATCAATCGATCATCTTCTAATTTCAACATCTCATCCAACCATCTTTGTAGTGACCGCTACAATTGTAGTTATGAGACTTCGTACCACAAATTTTAATGGCATTACCACTTATTTTCCATAGACTAACCTGAACGATGTGTGTTTAGCCAATCTCTTACAGGTAGTTCTTTATACCCGTGATATAGTTTTAATTTGTTGATCCCAATCATTGCACTGTACATTGTGTACCTTGGCCAGTGCAAGCTTCAATATCTTATTGAATGCTTGGTAGTGCCATTGTCATGTGGATGATATAGTGTGTTCTTCTAATGATGGATGATGAGCCCCTGAGTTAGCGCACAACTGGTGTCATTCAAGAAGTGTGCACCTTGATCGCTCATCCATATTTTCAGGCACCGAAACTTTGTGATAATGTTCTAAAAAATGAATCATGCATTAGTCTCTGTGCAATCCTTTATCGACACATCTTTTTCCCAACAGGTCAAGTACTCCATCGTGGTGATGATATATTGTGCACTGGTTCTACACGTTGAGGGATTGATCGAGCCAACAAATTCAATTTCCCACTTCTCAAATGGCTCTAGCACAATGACCAAAAAGAGTGGTAGTTCATATTGCCTTAATGGATTCTCAATCCATTGGAAAAAATCACAACACTTACAATAATCCTTAGACTCTTCAAATAATGATGACCACCATTATCCCATGCGTAATACTTTTTGTGCAGTTGACTTCCTAGTGTTATGTCCACCATCACTACCTTCATTCACCTCGTAGAGCACTATTTCGTGCTCATGCTCCAACACACATCTGCGTAGGATCCCATTAACGTCGATTTTGTATAATTGCTCTGAAATCAACTAGTAATCAACATTTCAAGTTATCAGTTGTTGGCGTTGTGCTTGGGTGTGCTCTTTCGGCACCTTACATGTTGTAAGTTATGTCACAATATATGCAAGTTGATATGGCACTACCTCAACCCTGAAGAGTTATGCGTCAGATAACTCATCATCCATACTACCTCCAGCTTCCCCTTACTTTATCCTTGAGAAATTCCAAATTGTGTTTGTCGGGTTTGACCACTACTTCAAACTCGAACCCTTGGAAGAATAACAACCATCAACATATCCTCCCCCCCCACAACACTAGCTTGTTCACCAAGTATTTCAGCGTTGAATGATTGGTGAAAATCTTGAAGGGAGTGCCAAGCAAGTAGTGTCTAAATTTTTGCAAGGCATATACCATTGCTAGTCCTTCATTCTTCATGGTTGTACAATTCCTTTCAGAATCATACAACTTTTTGTTGGAAAAGTAGATCGGATGATCAATCTTATCTTCTCTTGGCTGCATAGGCATTGTGCCAAGTGCAATGGACGATGCATCAATTGAGGTGAGGAATGGAAAAATCCTCACTCGAGCATTTTTTAATATCACTAGGCTAGGTGAGATAGGCGGGATTATCACCCAGGGCTTTTAGCCTGTCAAAAGTCTCAATCACACCTCAAGAAATAAGTTCTTATATCTTATGTTATTATAAAATATGTATGTTTTTTGTAAAATAAATTTAAAAATAAATAGAAAAGTGCTTGCAAATGAAATTTATTAACAATTGAATAAGTAAATGTAAGATAACATAAATCTGAAAATTCAATGCACAACAAGTCTCAAAATGAGAAGAAATCAACAGGGGATTTTATTGATATAATTTTGAGTTACAACCAAATTTCTCTTTACAAACCCCTGTGAGGGTTTGGATCAGAATTAGACTTAGAAGTCTAAGACATAATTTAACTCGTAAATATACAACTGGTGTCTCAAAGAAGAAAACTAAGACTGAAAATAAACTGGATCAATCCAAGCTACAAGTGCATCATAGTCTTGATTCTTCAAAACTAACATTAATCACCATCGAAACTAAAATCAGAACTTTTAATTAAGACTAATCAGAGTATCAAGATAAATGAATGACCTTTGGAGCATGTCAAAAAGCTATGCTCCCCAGTGCTTTCTTTCACCACCTTAAGAATAACCCTTCTATCAAAAAGACAACTTAACTCTGAAGATACTCAAAAATGAATTTAAATGAATAAGAATCCTCACTTTGAGGCAAGAACAAACCTTATTAGAAGTATCTCTCTATTTTCTCATGTCTTTGTTTGTCCTTGCTCTCTTCCTTTATGTCTTCAAAATTAGTTTAAGTGGTTCAACTACATTTTGTTATAAAGTTGAATAACGTTAGTTTAGAAATGACAACTTTATTTATAATAAGGGTAGTAATAAATAATAATTAATAGGTGGGGTCCCCATATGTCTTTTGTTTCTTTTGTTTTCAACATTTCCCTTGTAACTCCAGATTTTACTCATATATATATATATATATATATATATATATATATATATATATATATATATACAACCAATATGAACATGCCACATCATCAAACACTTGTATCTCCCGAAAACATCCTAATGGCATGATATATAAAAAGTTTTCAAAAAATAATATCATGTATGTTGTCTCAAAAATACGCCACAAATGTCATAGTGAAAGTGTCATCAAATAATAAAAATATAATCAAAAATAATATTTTGTGTTTGAAGTAGCCTCCCTTTTTCTACTTCCCTATCAAAGAGCAGCCATGTGCTTAAGTATGGATCAACGAACTTATTTTCTTCAGCTCTAGACATTTTGCAGTGCATGTCATCAAAAGTTATTTTTCTTTCATTATCTTCAAGTTTGGTAGGGAGATTCTTGATTGTATAGGAGGAATTCTCAGATGAATCAGAGCTTACAAAAATTGTAGGTCATTTTCCTTTATCTAACTAAGGTTCAAGGGTCAATGCTTTATAATTTTTGGGAACTTGAACAGAGTGTGCATGAGACACTGTAGAAGCAACAAGAGGCATGAGATGTATAGGAGGAGGTGGTGGCAATGATACATTATGTCAATGGGATATATCAAAGGGAGGGTTTGCAGGTATGTTTTTCTGACCATCATTGGTTGGTTGCATAAGAGGTGGTTCGAGAAATCAGCTATGCTTCGGTGAGGTTGCAGAGAAACAATAGGTGCTTGAGGTGGTTGAAAAGCAGGATGGACAATTAAGTTCAAATAGTTAGTTTGAACCAGTTGATTGAATTCCTCTAAGTTGGCATCGAAGTCTATTGAAAATCTCATTTATTTTTTTCTGCCTTGATGCCCAAAAGCATTAGGCATTCTTCCTCTTTGACCTATGTTTCCCTTGTTACCACTGTGATTACTACCATGACTGAAAAAACTCATCTATAATGCATCGATAATCCAATTAGTGAGTATACAAGACACATTATTAAACATCAAATACTATTTTGATTTCAAATGAATTAACATTGGCTCTTAACATACCAAGTAATCAACCATGCCAAAGGGATAATGAAAGTGAATGAGTGAAAACATGGAATAAAAACTATAATCTGACAAGTAGTCATTTCTTTACTTGTTGTTCCAAATATCCTAACTGTACATTATTTATCAAATTCCTTTGTATGATCAACCACTAGTCTCTTTGAACATGGACAATATATGGAAATGGAATCATAAATGATACGGGATTTATAATTCAAGAAAAATGTTATAAGATGATAGGAATGCATGATAAATCACATGTTCATAATCCATTTACAATCGATTAATTATGTTCATAACTTATATCATCACACCATATGAGTATAGTTCATGACAGAACACTTACAAACCATTTTCCACAATCATTCGACTATGCCAAAAATATCTATAATTCTTCCAAATCAAAACAAACCGTTCATATATCTTCTTCTCACTATAACGGATATCAAGGCCAAAATCAAACTCCTAGTAGATCTCTTCTTTAAAGTTTCATATTTACATAAACATGGGAGAAATTTCATGAAATTAAATGAAATATGTTTCAGGAAATTAAGGAATAATTTATGGAAAATGATATATGATGTGGGGATTATGTCTTGTTTATATAAAGGAAAAATAAATAAACTTTTAATTCATATATTAGGCTTTTAATCCTTTGCAACATATGCATTGTAAAAACGTCAATCATGTATCATATTACGTGAATGCCCAATAAGCAACACTTTCAACCAAAACATCTCAATGAAAAGCAAGTTCTTTTCATTGTGACCATTTGATATGGTTTGCAAAGGCATGAAAAAAAAATTGAACCCGATATCTATGGCCAAATGAGAATCATTAAAATTGAACCCCAATAGCAAACATGGTATAAACTGGAGTTGAAAAAGGTTCAAAACAAATCATCATGTAGTTTGTCAAATTATCACAAATTTCGGTTGAAATAGAACCACATAACAAATGGACATGAGTACTTTAAAACCTCTTGTAGACCTCAAAGAAATATGATCTTGGACAGAAATAAAAGTTAAGTTGTAGCCATCTAGGAGATATGACAATTATTCTTTTATAAGAATAGTGAAAAAGCTGAGCTACATACTGCACATATCAACATACAATCAAAACCAAAAGTTCACCATAACTCAGAGCTCAGATATTTCGAAACAAGAAGGGATATGGTCAGTTTTGTTGGTTCCCATTAAACCATAATCAATTTTGTAACAAATCATTATATGACCAGGGTTCAAACCCAAACAATAATTTTGGAAAAATAACGAGGGTCACATAAAATCCTTTATACAACCTTTAAATCCAATCAATCATCTATTAAAGTCGTGGGTTCAAAACCCAACTTAGACTTAGCAGAGACAAATAATTTAATGCTAGTCATGAAGGTTATGCACAACTATAAGTTTGTCCACTTCAAAATAACTCATAACTCGGTACATATCCATACATAACTTTAAACCCAGAACTCAACCCATACTCAACAAATAATAATAATAATTAACACATAATATTGTCGATTGCAAATGTAAGAGTGAAAAAATTATATATAATTCAAAAACTAACTATCCATAACATAAGCACGGGTTCAAACCTTTTATATATTGAATACTTGGCTAAGCACTGGCTCTAATCTAGGGTTCCATCTTCTGCATCGCACGCGTCCATGACACCTTCAGAGGGGGGGAACCCCCCCAATCTCGTCTCCTCCTTCGTTGGATCTTCTTACCTTCCAATCTATGATCTCCTCCTATGGAAATATGGTTAAGTCTGTCCCCTCTAGATTTGTAAAAAAAAATGGACGAAATTCCAAATGTGGTTATTCATTCCTCTTCGGCTTGACCCTTAGCAGTTCAACTGGCAGAAAACGGGCTTATTGGGAAGTTTATTGATTTATGGCCCTCTCCCAAAGCCATGCACCAATGGCTAGATCTGAATTGGAGAAAGATGATCCAGGGACAAATGTATGTAGCTTTTTGCGGTAAGGGTTTCTTTTCTTTCCTTTTTGAAAAAAAAGAAGATAGGGATTTAATCTTTCGTGGTCTGTATTTCATGGGAGAAAGAGGAATGTACCTCAACAAATGGACTACAGATTTCAATCTAGAAAATGGCATTCCGTCAGCAATCCCGGTCTGGGTTAGATTCCCCTTCCTTCCTTTACATTGTTGGAATGATGAAGCCTTAAAACACTTTGGAAACTCACTGGGGAAAAATATTCATCGTGTTGAACCATGAGAAGGGCTCCAAGCATGTGTTAGACTCTGTGTGGAAGTGGATTCTGAAAAAGGATTACTAGAGGTGATTCAATTGACCTTGGACAACTGGTCTTATATCCAATAGGTTGATTATGAGCAAATTCCTTTCAAGTGTAGAGAATGCCATGAATACGGGAACTTTGCGAAAAAATTTCTACAAGACAAAGATTCCCAGCCACAAGATCTGAATCAGGAACAATGGCAACAACCTAAAAGAAAAAAAAACAATGGCAAGGTTGCATCCGCGAATCCCCCACATGGGCAGAGCGAAAAATCCTCGGCCCCTCTAGAACGGCCTCTCAGTTCTCCTCAAAAATTAGAATCCAATCAAAATCGGTTTGTTGGGCCTCAAACCTAGTAGAACATACCAAGGATAATAGGGAATCTCATAAAGTAAATGAAAGAAGGTGATAAGAAGAAACAAAAAAAAAATGAAAAGCGAAAGAAATTTCGATCTCAAGCGGGGATGATCCATCTCGAGTAAAATTGGTATTGTATCCCCTCCCAGAGATTCCAGTCCTTCATGAGGAAGACCATTAAGAAAACTCTAAGAGTTATTTGGAATTTGAAGTCACCCAGCTAGTTACAACTAAAAAAGTAGGAAGAAAATCCAACAGAAACAAAAGGGAATCGACCGCAGATCGGGAGAAGGAATTAGGAATCCAAAAAAATTTAGAGGAATCATTAAGAAAAGAGAGGAAATCAGGTAAAAACAATGCAAACCAACCCAAAGGAACAATCTCTCAACCCTCTAAAGGGGGGACCCCAAAAAACACTGGTAAATGATGAAAATTGTCTCCTGGAATTGTAGAGGTTTTAGGGAGCAAGGAATAAAAAAAAGTAATAAAGCTAATCAGAGTAGAAAATCCTTTAATTCTTCTACTCCATGAGACAAAAATGAGGGAACAAGAAACCCCCCAAGAAATGAAAAAAAAAAATGGAAAATAGGGGAAGGAAAAGCAATTAGTTCAAGGGGCGCTTCAGGAGGGTTATGCACACTTTGGAACACAGAAGAATTCACTCTAGAGGATCATCTTCAAACTCAGTTCTGGATGATGGTTTCTCTCACCAGGAAAGCTACAGGTAAGATCTTTTCAATTATTAATGTTTATATTCCAAAAAATTACTTGGAAAAAGATTAATGTTGGGGATCTCTCCTAGATTTAGAAAATGGAAATCTCCCTCAAAATCTGATTATAGAAGGAGACTTTAACACTACAAGAGGCATAAAAGAAAAATGAGGAGTATCCATAGTGAGAGATCAATATAGGGAAAAAATGGATTATCTTATCTCGGACTTGTATCTCTACGAAGTCCCTCCCTCCAAAGGAATTTTTACTTGGAAATATAAAAGAGCAGGGCCAAGTCACATTGTTGCCAAGCTCGATCATTTTCTAATCAATAGCTCCTTTCTTGCACTCCCAGAAACAACCTCCTCTATAATTCTTCCCTGGGCAGATTCAAATCATTGTCCTATCTCGTTGGCCTTGAACTTAATAAGAATTGGGGGCCCATTCCATTCTGGCTTAACCCCCTTTGGATGGATCAACTAGAGTTTTTCCCCACTGTCTCACATGCGTGGAGTCAATGGATCATTGGGTCCCCTATGTTCATCTGGGAGCAGAAATTGAATCTGACTAAAGAGGCCCTCAAATCTTGGGAAAAACTCTCCTTGATGCCACACCTACTTAAGGTCATGGAAAAAAATCAACAACTATAAAAACTTCAAGGGGAAATTGAGACAAATGAAGTTCAACAAAGTCAAATAATGTTGGAATAAAAGGCACACAAAGAATACATTCAAGCCTTAAATGAAAAAGAAATCACTTGGAGATTAAAATCCAGAAGCTTATGGTTGCAAGTGGGAGATCAAAACACATCCTTCTTTCATAGACAAACAAAGGTAAGATAGTGGACAAATCAAATTTCAGAAATAAAAACCTAGAGGGGAGATCTCATAAAATATTTTGACCAAATAAATCATCAAGCTACAAGACACTTCTCTAAGTTGTACACCTCAGAAAGAATTATAGATGAAGATATAAGTAACTCGCTTGTCACCCACATTCCTCTCAAAATATCTGATGAAGACAATTTCAAGCTTAATCTACAAATTGAAGAAGAGGAAATCCTAAAAACAATCAACCAATTCCATCTGGACAAAGCCTCGGGCCTAGATAGATTTACTCTTCACTTCTATAAGAGGTGTTGCTCCATAATTAAATTTTATTTTATCAAAATGATCAGATATGTTCATAATTCAAAAAGAATGGGAGGAGCCACCAACTCCTCTTTTTTAGAGCTAATCCCAAAAGAAATTGGAGCAACCTCTCTTGACAAATTCAGACCTATCTCTCTTTGTAACGTCTCTTATAAAATTATGGCTAATTGGTTTACCCCCCTTCTCAGATCTTTAATTCTCCCCAATCAAGAGGGATTTGTGTCAGACATGAAAATTAGGGATAACTTTATCCTAGTGCAGGAGGAAATTCATTCAAGCAACTCTTGAGGCGAGTCAGGTATGGAAATTAAATTGGATATGGAAAATACTTTTGATAGAGTAGAAAATGATTTTCTTAACAAAGTGATGCAGAGGTTCAGATTCAATCAAGAGTTCCTTTCCTGGATTGGGTCATGTATTTCTAACCCTTGGATTTCTACCCTCATAAATGGTAGACCTACCTCCTTATGTAAGGCTTCCAGAGGATTAAGGTAGGGATGCCCTCTTTCCCCCCTTTTATATGTTCTCATGGCAGAAAATCTCAACGGAAGATTGGAATGGGAATGCACAGTTGGAACAATTCCAGGTCTCAAAATATCTCAAGGGGCCAAGAGAATCAATCACTCCCAATTTGATGATGATACGATCTTATTAAGTGGAGCCTCTAAAGTCATGGCAAGAAGAATAAAACAGGTCATGAACATCTTCCTCTCAACTTCTGGAGGTTTACTGAATAAGGTCAAAAGCCAAATATATGTGTGGAATGTCTCCGCTCATAGTCTTATTGGTATTGCCCAAATCCTAGGATTTTCTATCTCTACCGATTGGAAAACCTTTAAATACCTTGGACTGCCTTTGTGTTTAAAATCTCTCCCTAGAGAATATTGGCAAGTAATTCTTCGGAAACTCAGAGAAAAAATGGAGTCATGGGGGACAAGTCATAAGGTGGCTCAATCTAGTTGGGTGTGTAGTTTTAATTAAATCGGTTTTTTCCTCCCTGCCCCTCTTTCAATTCTCTTCCCTTTTGGCTCCCAAGGGTGCAATGAAAGATATGGCCCAACTCATTCGCAAATTTCTTTGGCGAGGAAAGTCCAATTCCAAAAAATTTCACTTAGTAAACTGGAATATAGTTTCCCCTCCTAAAGACATTGGAGGGCTTGGAATCAGAGACCCTGAAGTGGTCAACATATCTATGGGCGCCAAATTACTATGGAGATTAATAACAGGCTGAAAGGAATGGTGGAAAACAACCATAATAAAAAAATACAACCTGGGAATAAGAAAAATATGCTTGGACTCTTTCCTAGATTGTCAACTCGGTTCCCAAATTTGGAAATTATTTCGAGCCTCAATACCCTTCTTTAAAGAAAATCTAACATCGATTCTAGGAGATGGAAAATTGATCAGGCTCTGGCAAGATCCCATCTCAGGATCCGATCTCATAACTTGATTAGAAAAAATTGCAAATTTGAAAAGATGGATGATCTTAGATCAAAAATTTTATCTTTATGATAATTCATCATGGAATGAAGATGGAACCTGGAAAGGATGGTGCCTAAGACACTTCCCTACTCATTTGCAGTGTCAAGCCCATTTGTTGGTTTCATTTCTCAAAGGAGCATCCCTTATTCATTGTGACATCTAGGACAACCATGGATGGGGACTTGTTGGATACACAGTGAAGGAAGGATACAAAATCTTACTTGCCAAATCAAGGAATCTAATCAAATCGTCCATATGGGAGAAAATTTGGAACTTGAACATGCTCCCTCAAATAAACATCTTCAACTAGACTCTAGCTCAAGGAAATATCAACAGGAGAAAATTTGTTGAAAAGAGGATTCCACAGCCCTTTCATTTATGCCCTCTATCAGAGAAGTCATGAATCAAGTCAACATCTATTTTGGGAGAGTAATTTTTCTTCAAAAGTATGGGAAATAGTGTACAAAGAACTAATCCACCAGGTAAGATGGACTACTAACTATACTTCTTGTTTGGGGAATTGGGAAAAATTTTATCAAGGGTATTTTCATGGAAAGCCAATCTTTAAAAGGATGCGGAAATCCTTGCCCAAATTTGTGAGCTGGTAGATTTGGCTTGCTAGAAACATATTTATCTTTCAGAATAAAAGGACCCATCCCCAAAAT
>ML815644.1:178289-213367 GCA_009831015.1 Picea engelmannii
CCCCCCCCCCCCCCCGCGCCCCTCCCCTTGATGATCACATAAAACAATATGACCAGGGCCTTCACCGTTATGGGGCTAACATGTGGCAAGCTTAGAATTCGCACGCAATCCACCACGTGGAGAAGGACGACAACATGTGATTTATCACGATAGGTGGTAAAAAGAATTGATGGAAGTTTGTATGCCCTATCCATGATCTGGATTATATTTGGCATAAAATGAGAGTGGGGATATAATAAATAAATATACAAAGATATATCGGAAATTCAATAATATAACAGAGATATAACAATAAACACAAAGATACAACAATACATAATTTCTATTAATGAGTGAAATGTACAGAACTGTAAAAATATAGAGTGAATGAACTTGTTAGAATGGTAACAGCTTATCTCTGAGAAGAGATGTGATGACTACGCTCATTCGCAAGAAGATGATTACAATGAGGCTCTAAAGGCCTTTTTAACACAAAGAAAATACAAAACCCTAACCTCAGAAGATGAAAAGCCAACAGTTTTGTGGACCCCGTTTTGGGTAGTTTGGTGTATCAACTTCCCTAGGGCGTAACTTTGGCATACGATTTTCATTTGGGGCGCATGATAGCTCGTTGGAAAATTATTGTCAAGGAGATTCACTTTGGGGGCTCAATTAGAGCATATGGCCATCAATTGGGTGCTCGGTCCCGAAAAAACTTCATTTAGGCCCTCAAAATGGCCCCAAAAAATTAGAAACCGAAAACCTGCTAAAAATAGTAAATTGTCAGAAGACTATTTTGTGCCCGTTGTAATAGGTGGGTGGCCACCGTATCCACCTGGATCAATCCTCCCTCCTTAGGAAGCAATGGTCTCCATTGAGTTGAGTGCTCGAGGGAAAGGGGGTAGCGTTTGTTGAATATGAATCTTGGTGAGTTGCTTGCCTGGTTGGAGACGTTGCGCTGCTTGGTTTGTGGAAGGTTGTCATGAACCTGTTGTTGGTGGAGTTGAATCTGTTCAACCAACCTATTGTATCTTCTCTTGATGGGGCATTGTGGAGGCATGTTTGTAGGTGAAGAAACAATATATTCTTTCTCTTATGCAATCTACTTATGTTGGATAGAAGGTGTTGAGGTTGCTCTGGTTGCAGTGGCCTTCTGTTCACCTTTTGAACAAATTGTGAAGAGGCTGAATTTTGCAGTATGAGAGATTACCTTGTGACACTGTTTAGGTGGGACAATAGTTGGAACTACCTCTGGTATCTTGTATAGATGATCCCTAAGAGTAATAATGACACTACGGTGTCGAGACTCTTAAATAACATGGCGCATCCACATATATGGTTGTCCCAAAAGAGCATCACAGGCATCCAGCAGGGCAACATCACATAATACCTCATCATTGAAGGGATGGATGTCATATGGCAGTCGACACTGTTGTCTGACATGAAGATCTCGTCCCTGGCAAAACCACCTGATGTTGTATGGTTGTGGGTGTGGTGTTGTCGATAATCCCAACTGTTTGATGACCTCTATTGAGATGAGGTTCTTCTGGGTTCCATTATTAACAATGAAATGAAACGGGGTCCCCCTCACCCACATCTATGAATGGAAGAGGCACTCCCCCTCTTCAGGATCTATTAGTTCTTCTGGTTGAATTGTTGTGATTGTGACAGTAGCAATGGGGTTTGTGTCGATGATTTATCTTTTTCCATTGTTTTTTGAATCAGATTCTAAATCAAGGTTCGACTCTTTTTATTTGATCTTGACGACCAATGATTATTTTGAGCAACATTCATCAGTGTTGTTCCAGGGGATTTTGTGGAAGTCGCACCATTTTCTAGTGTCATTCTTGTTCTTTCCCTTACCCTTATTTTCCTGAGGATTAGATTGGTTGTCAGGAGGCTATTTGTTAGGAACATATTTATCATGCTTTGGTTGTTGCGGATTTGTATACTTGAACTCCCGTTTGTTCCAGTGCCTAAATTTATGCTCGATTTTGACAACATATCAATGGGCAACTCCAAGTGATGAGATGTCCAGAAAATCCATTTCGGTTTGGATGTGCCTATGTAGAGCCCCGTGGTATTTCACAACAAGATGTCGTTCAGATTCTTTGATATCTAGCTTGGTGCGCAAGATATAGAAAGTATTTGTGAACTATGACACTATTTGGGCCCTCTCTTGTCGCAATGTGGTCCATCTCATGTATTGGTCTTAATATTTACCAAAAGGGTAATATTTATCCTTGACCGCATCCACAAAAAAATCTCAAGTGGGCTTGACCCCATATATTATAGATTCCTTCATGAAACTTTTCTCCCAATAAGTTTCCCACCAATTTTTGACATGGGGGAGAGCCATGAGGAGTGTGAAGGTGATGTTTTCCTTGCTGGACAAATTGTGAACAGAGAAATAACCTTCTAGCAAATTTGACCATTTTTCTAGAGCATCTACATCTATTTGTCCTTCAAATACGGGAATATCAAAATTAACTTGTACCTTTAAGGGAGAGGTTCCACCAAAGTGGTCGCTTTATGAAGACGTGCATGTTGTAATCAGTAGACGTTGAAGGATGTGGGAAAAATTCTCCATCATTTCGTCCCTTTGTCGCATGAGAGCTTACTCAAGCAACATATTAATAGAATCTTTTGTTCCACCATTTTTATATTCTTCTGCCATGGAGGGTTTCTTGGGCATGAAAGAGCGATTGTCCTCAAGAGAGACATGCTTGAGACCCAACTTGCTATACTCAGACCTCATCAGGGACATGCACTGAAAAACGATCAAGAGCAGCTTGCTCTGATACCACTTATCTGCATTATTTTGGGCACGAAATGAGAGTGGAGATATATTAAAGAAATGTACAGAGATATATCAAATATCCAATAATATAACAAAGATATAACAATAAACACAAAGATAGAGCAATACACAATTTCTATTAATGAGCGAAATGTACAGAACTATAAAAATACAGAGTGAATGAACTTGCTAGAATGGTGGCAGCTTATCTCTAAGAAGAGATGTGGCAGCTACACTCATTCGCAAGAAGATGATTTCAATGAGGCTCTAAAGGCATTTTTAACATAAATAAAATCCAAAACCCTAACCCTGGAAGATGAAAAACCAACAATTTTGTGGACCCCGTTTTGGGTAGTTTGGTGTATCAACTTCCCAGGGGTGTAACTTTGGCATACTATCTCTATTTGGGGCACATGATAACTCGTTGGAAAAGTATCATCAAGGAGATCCATTTTGGTGGCTTAATTAGAGCCTTTGGCCATCATTGAGGTGCTTGATCTCGAAAAAACTTAATTTAGAACCTCAAAATGGGCCCGGAAGTTTAGGAACCGAAAAACCTACTAAAAATAGTAAGCTGATAGAAGACTTTTTTATGTCAATTGGAATAGGTGGGTGGCCACCGATATCCATCTGGATCAATCCTCCCTCCTTAGGAAGCAATGGTATCCATTACATTGAGTTCTTGGGGGAGAGGGGAAAGCGTTTGTTGAATCTGAATCTTGGTGAGTTGCCTTCCTTGCTCGAGACATTGTGTTGCTTGGTTTGTGGAAGGTTGTCACAAACCTGTTGTTGGAGGGGTTGAATCTGTTCAACCAACCTGTTGTATCTTAGCTTGATGGGACATTGTGGAGGCACCGTTGTACGTGAAAAAACAATATATTCTTTCTCTTCTGCAATATGCTTCTGCTGGATAGAAGGTGTTAAGGTTGTAGTGGTTGCAGTGGCCTTATGTTCACCTTTTGAACAAATTGTGAAGAGGTTGAATTTTGCAATACGAGAGATTACCTTGAGACATTGTTTAGGTGGTGTTATCACACAAATATCGATGAACGCAGGCGAGCAGGCAGGTGCAGTTTTCAACAGCAAAGTCCCTCCCCCCCGTGCAGTTTAGTTTAGTGTTGTCTCCAAGCGCGGTTGGAAGGATTCCAATGTTGGCAGGCGGATAAAAGCTTCAGCGGAGGCGCTAAAGTAGTCAGCATCCCTAGATCTCATATCCCGTCCAGATCAACGACCTCAAATCATTTCGGGGCTGCAACATGCTTGGGCGATAAAAGGCCTTGAGTGGGCCAAAATCCTAACCACGGTTTTGTGGGGAGGCCACGTGGTGGAGGAGGGTGCATTTCATGCCCGAAAGAGGTGTGGGCCTAAACCACTTCTCGCGGCCCTGAAATGGCGTGTGCATATGATGGTGTATCCAACTGCGACATGTGGTCTTGCGCTAGTCGTCCAACCACGCTCCAATCCCGATGAAGATCCAATTAATGAAAAAAAGGACCGGTAGCTGAAACTTCATCTCAGTCCATAAATAAGAAACGTGAAATCCATGACCTAAGAGATAAAATTGTCAGCCCGAGGTACATCATGGATGGTTTCTTCTTCCAGGCCTATATTGATCTGAGCTTGCATCTGACAAGAGGAAACATGCACAGTCTGACAGAAGAACGCTCAGACGAAGGCTTTGAATGGAATGGCCAGATCAAACTCCTAACAGTTGTGAACTAATCCGATTATAAATAGGTCAATTTAAGATTTTGTTAAGGTCGTCAACTAGTTGAGCAGAGCTCCCTATTTTGTAATATTTTGATAACAAAGTTGTTCTCTGGTTTTGTATGAGACTTGAGACTTTCGCATTAATAAAAGTCAGTTTCTTTCATCATCTTGTTTGATCTGTGCTGAAACACTCGTGCATGGAGGATCCATACGAGGGTTGTAGTCATATTGTAATGTAGGTTTGATTACAGTATTGATGTGACCAGTTTCAGTGAGTTTCTTTGGTATCTTGTTTCTTCTTATGTTGAAATGCTCGTGCATGGATGATCTAGACGAGTTGTTGTATTCAGATAGTAATGGAGGTTTGATTATTATGTTAGTGTGATATGTTTCAATGTCTAAAACTTAAGTTCAAGAGTGCTCTTGTGCCTGAGGTTTTCTTCACCAAGTTGCTTGAAAGTCAGATGCCCATGGCACACTTGTTCACCTTCCTCTCTAAGTATTCCCTACGCTCACCTTTAACCTTAAACCATTGATTGAAGTTAATGAGGACCTCATTTCCCTATGCATTGCTCATCCAACTTCTGTGTTAAAACATTCTCGTACTGAGTTTTGTCCATTTGAACTACATTCATAAACCTACCTCCACAAACATTTTGATGGGTACTAAGCTTATCCTCCTACAATATGAGGGTGACTCTCAGTGCTAAAATTCTTGGCATCGTTGTCGGGGACCGAATAGAAGACATTTCCCTGGGATTGAATGACAAAGAAATTCTAATTCTGAAGGTGCATTAGAAATCACTAACTTGAAGATTGCAACTTGCACCTGACGACTCCACTATTTCAGTTGTGGCTCCCAAAGGAAGACACATGAGGTCTACTCCACAACTGCCTCTGGAAACACTTGAAGCTGACCCATAAAATATTATCAAGAAATGAAAGACCTCTCAAGAAGGGCTTTCAACCGTTGTACTAGGTGATTTTGGTAATTTACATTATTCTTCTTTTAAAACTCCAGTAGTTGCACCTAATTCTCCTTTTATACCATCTGTTGGAGTTTCCAGAAGTTAGATTTTGAAAGTTTTCCAGTTGAAATCCCCCCTTCTAGTCTTCATTTGGAAGGAGAAAGTTTTGACACCCCTGTTTCCCCTGATATTTTAAAGTGGTTTAGACCCATGAGCTTAGAAGATTTTCCCACTTTGGGTTTTCCTACTCCTCCTCCTATCAAAGTTTTTGTATCTAAAGGGGGGGGACTTCTTTTCCTTTGAACCCCATATTATTATCCTCCAACACTCAATTGTTTCCCTTTTCTCCAAGAAGCATCGCTCTATTCCTATCGGTCCAAACTCTATCTCCCCCTGGTTCTCCTACCATTCACATCCCAGTGGCAGGTGCTAATCCTCCTAGAAATAGAATGGATGCCATAGTGGATGCTAGGTATCCCCCTCTTGTTTTACCTCAGCCTATGAATGCTCTCCGAGCTGGAGACTACCTTAAGTACATGCCCAAGTTCACAGGGGACAAAGGCATAACTGCAAAAGAACACCTTTCGACTTTTTATAGTTATGCAGATAATCATAACATTGAAAATAAAGATGTGTGGATGAGAGTTTTTATACAAAGCCTTGATGGTGAGGCTAGGAAATGGTTCAAGGGCTTAACTCCTGGATCTATTGATGGGATTGAGGCTCTGGATGATTCATTCTTAAGACATTTGGGGGATAAAAAATATTTCCTTTATATTAAAGAGTTTGGGTCACTTAAGAGAGAAGAGGGGGAATCTATTTCAGACTTCTCAAAGAGGTTTAATAAGATGTACAACAAGTTTACCACTGAAATAAAGCCTACATAAACCTTTTCCAAGATTACTTATGCCAGTGATTTTGACCCTGAGTTTTTGCCTTCTGTTGAGAGAAAGAAGAGTTATCTCTTTAGCTCATATGCAAGATGCAACCCTGGAAGTAGAGTCTAATATATTGGCAGCTCACAAGCTTGGGAGTAAATCTGACAGAGACAGAAGAAGATGTAGGTCTGAAGCTTCAACCTCCGATTCCTCTACTACCTCCCCTCAAGTAGATGACTTGATGAAACTAGTAAAATCACTTTCTGCAGAAATGGAGAAATTGATATTTGAAGGAAGGCAGAGTTATAGGAACCCCCAGAATGTTGATAATAGGGTAATTTCATAAGACCCAATAATGCCCCTCAAATCATCCAAAGAGATCAAAGAAATAGAGATAGGGATGATCAAAAAGTCCAAGCCCCTCTCCAAAATAACCTTGTTACTGATGAAGAAGGAGAGGAAGAAGTTGTTGATCCTGAAATCCATTTTCTTGGTGACACCTCTTCATCTCCTCATTTAACCCAATCTTCATATGAAGAGGCTCTCATGGGCAACGAACTAAATGAGTTGAGCAAAGGGAAAGGGACCAGTGGCAATTCAAATAGATACAACCTAAGGTCGAAGAAGAAAGAGGGAGAGCCTGACATCCTGATCAGCCTACTAGAGCAGAGCATCATGTTAAAAGTGTGGCAGCTAGCAGCAAAGAAAAACCAAAATGTTGCAGCCTGAGCCTTCATCACATCCCACATACACAGTCAACCTCCAAGATGAAAACCCATCTGTTATACAAGGACCTTTGGTAGAGGATAGGGATGACTCCTCCCCTCATTTCTATACATCATTGAACATTCATGATAAAGTACTGCACAACTGCTCGATAGAATCAGGGGCATCTCATAATCTCATGCCTAAGACTGTCATGGATGAGCTTGGGTTGGATGTTACAAAAACCTATCATGACCTATACTCATTTGATTCTAGGAAGGTGAAGTGTCTTGGGGTTACCAAAGACTTGGTTGTTTCCTTATTCCAGTTTCCAATGAAAAGTGTGGTCATGGATATCGTGGTGGTTGATGTCCCCCCTAAGTTTGGGATGCCCTTGTCTAGATCTTGGATCAAAAGACTAGGGGGGACTTTACATATGGATCTTTCATATGCCACCATTCATGTTTTTGGGGGGGAACATAGAAGGCTTTATAGGGAAGCACAACTTGCTCATATCATCAGTGATGAAGCAAATCCTACCAACCACCCCATTTTTGTAGTTGATATTGATTTAGGAACCAGTATGCTACAACTCACTGATGCTCCTCAAACACTTATTGAAATCAGAAAACAGCATATTGCCTCCTTTGAAAATCCTCCTCCCAATACCTCTGTTTGGAAGATGTTTTTTTATAGAGCCTCCTTTAGGGAGAGTGTTGGCATTGGTGTAGTCTTCATTTCCCTTGCCCATGAGACCATATCTCTGTCTTACAAGCTTGAATTTGAAGCAACAAACAATGTGGAAAAATATGAGGCTCTTGTTTTAGGTTTGAGAGCTGCCAAAGACATGAAGATTGAGGAGCTAGCAGTATTTGGAGATGTTGAGTTGATTGTTCATCAATTCAGAAATTGGTATCAGGCTAAGCACCCCGAGTTAAGGGCCTACAAGAATGAAGTCTAGGATCTTGTTGATAGTTTCTTCGTGGCTTTTAATATATCATTTGTTCCAAGAGAGGAGAACATTGTGGCAGATTCCTTGGTT
Source organism: Picea engelmannii (assembly GCA_009831015.1). Taxonomy (NCBI): domain Eukaryota; kingdom Viridiplantae; phylum Streptophyta; class Pinopsida; order Pinales; family Pinaceae; genus Picea; species Picea engelmannii. The sequence continues at coordinate 186,372 of ML815644.1, forward strand.
GTTTCAGCAAGTAAGTCCAGGGTTCCTTTGCCCCCCAAACTCAAGTATGAGGTGGAAATAAAATACAGACCCTCTATTCCTAACAATGTCAAACATTAGAAGGTCTTTGAAGATGATCTTGAGATAAAAAAGTTTCTTGAGACTGTGGAGGGATTCTCTTCTTTACAGAATGATCAAGATCAAGATATTGAAGAAAGCCCTCATGCTGATGTTTTTCTGAGTAAAATTGTTGACCATCATATTGTTCAGTTACCCAGTAACCATATTCCAAAAGGACTTGACCCCTTGGAGAGAGTGTTTGATAGAAATGATGTTGTTGTAAAGATTAAAAGTTCAAATGAAGATGTTGATGTGACTGAATGCAATTCAGGAACAGAAGAAGATCCCAAATATGTCAAATTGTCTAGTAGTTTGTCAAAGGAATAAAGGTATGAGTATGTCAATATTTTGAAGGATTTTGTTGATGTGTTTGCCTAGAAATACGAATATCTAAGGACATATGACACAAACATTATTGAGCATAAAATCCCTTTGAAAGAAGAGGCCAAACCTTTCAGGCAGAAACTCAGACAGATAAATCCCATGTTGTTGCCTATTATGGAAAAAGAAGTGAAAAAGTTGTTGGATGCCCAGATCATCATCCCTTTGAGATATTCAGAATAGGTAGCTAACTTGGTGCCTGTGAGGAAGAAAAATGGGGAAATCAGGTTATGTGTTGATTTCAGGAATTTGAACAAGAGCTCCAAAAAATATAACTACCCCTTGCCAAAGATGGAGCACATTTTGCAGAGAGTGACCAGTTCATCTAGGATGTCCATGATTGATGGTTTTTCTGGCTACAATCAGATCTTTGTCCTGCCTGAAGATAGAGAAAAGACAGCCTTCACTACTCCTTGGGGCACATTCATGTATGCTAAAATTCCCTTTGGATTGATGAATGCAGGAGCAACCTTCCAGGGAGCCATGGACATTTCCTTCATTAGGGAGAAAGCCAAATTTGTAGTTATCTATCTGGATGACATTACAGAGTTCTCAAAATTTGATAAAGAGCATTGTCATCATTTGAAGAAGGTCTTCCTGGAGTGCAGAAGGTTTGGTCTCTCCCTCAATCTTAAGAAATCTTTGTTTGTTATGGAAGAGGGTAAATTATTGGGGCATATTGTGTCAGCAGAAGGAGTAAGAATTGATCCAAGCAGAGTAGAGGCCATTCAGGCCTTATCTTTTCCCAGATCTAAGAAAGAGGTTCAGTCTTTCTTGGGTTAAATCAATTTTCTGAGAAGATTCATTTCTAATTTTGTTGAGTTGGTTAAGCAGATTACAACCATGCTTAGAAAAGGAAGTGAGTTGAAATCGACTGTTGAGTCCAGAAATTATTTTTGCCAAATCAAAAGGGCTTTGACTGAAGCACCTGTGCTCATCATCCCTGACTATTCTAAGGAATTTCTGATATTTTCTTTTGTCTCATCTGATACATTGGCTGTTATTTCGCTACAGAAAATGCAGAGGCATTAGAGCAGCCTATTTCCTTTTTCAGTAGAGCATTCAGGGACGCAAAAATAAAGTATGATATCATGGAGAAGAAGCCATATGCTTTGTTCAAAGCCCTCAAGGCTTTCATAATATATGTTTTGCATTCAAAGATTGTTTCATATGTCCCTTCAACCTTAGTAAAAGAGATATTGATCCAGCCTGACATAGATGGGAAAAGAAGCAAATGGATTGCTAAAATTCTAGAATTTGAACATCAAATGAAGCCCACTAAATTGGTAAAAGGCCAAGGTTTAGCCAGGTCGCTGGCTAAATCAAATTGCAAGGCTTTAGGGGTTAACTTCATGAACATAAACTAAGAAAATCAGCAAGCTGAGATTGCTGACAAAAACTCTCATGTCAACCTCAACTTGGCATAATGCACCTGATATAAAGACATCATATATTTTCTGCAAAAGTTGTGGCCTCCTGATGGTCTAGACAAGAACAAGGTAAGAGCTTTGAAACTCAAAGAAATCAAATATTGTCTCATTGATCATGTTTTGTACTGGAAGGATCCCCTTGGAGTCTTTTTGACATGTTTGGACCCACAAGAGGCCCAAAAAGCTATAGTTGATTTCCATGACATCTTATGTGGGGGCCATCATTTTTGGAGGACCACAGCTTATAAGATCCTCAAAGCTAGGTATTTCTGGCCTAGCCTTTTTACTGGTGTTTGTGAAAAGATTAGAGCTTGTGTCAAATGCAATAGGTTTTCCGGAAAGCAACAACTCAAATCTTTGCCTCTGAAACCTGTAGTGGTTTCTGGATCTTTTCAACAGTGGGGTCTTGACTTCATTGGAGAAATACACCCAGTCTCAAGTGGTCATCACGGGTGGATTTTTACTGCCACTGATTATTTCACCGAGTGGATAGAAGCCATTCCTACAAGAAGCTCCTCCCACAAGGTAATCATTAGCTTTCTTGAGGATATCATGTCCAAATTTGGTTGTCCAAGCAGGATTGTTACAAACAATGCTACCTCCTTCAAAGATGAACCATTGATCAAGTTCTGTGAACTGTGTGGGATTACATTAATCCATTCTACTCCTTACTACCCTTAGGGAAATGGTTTAGCAGATTCCTCTAACAAAAGCCTCATAAAGATCATCAAAAAATTGTTAGAAGACAACAAGAAAGCCTGGGACTCAAAGCTGAAATTTGCATTATGGGCTGACAGAGTCACCACAAGGAGTTCACTGGGTGTTTCCCCTTTTCAGCTTGTATATGGGGTTGAGACTATTTTTCCTACCCAGCTTGCCTTGCCTATGGAAAAATTCCTCCAGGACTACCAATGAGAACCTGACGATATGGTCAGAAGGATACAACAGCTGGTAGAAGTACAACAGGCTAGGGAGCAGCTCCTTGATAGCTCCTTGATAAATCTCAGGATCACCAGCAGAAAATAAAACGAGACTTTGACAAGAGGGCGAGCAAGGAAAATTTTCAACTGGGGGATATGGTGCTCAAGTGGGATGCCCCCAAGCAAGACAAAGGCAAACATGGTAAATTTGAAGCCTTATGCATTGGTCCCTTCAAGATTTCTGAAGTATTTTCAAATAACACCTATAAGTTGCAGAGTTTGGAGGATTCTGAAGTTTTTGGTGGCCCTATCAATGGGCATTTTCTGAAGAAATGTTTTGTTTAATCCATGATTGGGTTTCCAACATTGTAATTACCACTTTCTTTTTATTTTCGGTATTAATAAGTGACTCCATGACCCAAAGGCTAAGGCACTGGAACTACGCGTTCTTGGCATATCGCAAGGAGCATGCCATCTCATGTGGAGCCAAATGTTATCACACAAATATCCATGAACACAGGTAAGCAGGCAGGTGCAGTTTTCAACATCAAAGTTTCCCCTCTGTGCAGTTTAGTTTAGCATTGTCTCCAAGCGTGGTTGGAAGGATTCCAAGGTTGGTAGGCAGATAAAAGATTTGACAGAGGTGTTAAAGTAGCTGGCACACCCAAATATAAGATCTCATCTAGATCAACGGCCTCAAATCATTTTGGAGCTGCAACATGCTCGGGCGATAAAAGGCCTTGAGCGGGCTGAAATCCTAACCATGGTTTTGTGGGGAGGCTACGTGGCAGAGGGTGAATTTTGGGCCCGAAAGCGGTGTGGGCCTAAACCGCTTCTCGCGGCCCTGAAATCACGTGCGTATATGATGGTGTATCCAACTATGACAGATGGTCTTCCACTAGTCGTCCAGCCACGCTCCAATCCCGATGAATATCCAGTTAATGAAAAAAATGACCGGTAGTTGAAACCTCGGCTCAGTCCATAAATAGGAAACATGAAAACCATGGCCGAAGAGACAGAACTATCATCCTGAGGTACAATATGGATGGTTTCTTATTGCGGGCCTATATTGATCTGAGCTTGCATCTGACAGGAGGAAACATGCACAGTCTGACAGAAGAACGCTCAGACAAAGGCTTTGAATGGAATGGCCAGATCATACTCCTAGCAGTTGTGAACTGATCTGATTATAAATAGGTCATTTAAAGATTTTGTTAAGTTCGTCAACTGGTTGAGCAGAGCTCCCTATTTAGTAATATTTTGATAATAGAGTTGCTCTTTGGTTTTGTATGAGACTTGAGACTTTCACATTAATAGAAGTCAGTTTCTTTCATCATCTTGTTTGATATGTGCTGAAACACTCGTGCATGGAGGATCCAGACGAGGGTTGTAGTCATATTGTAATGTAGGTTTGATTACAATATTGTTGAGACCAGTTTTAGTCAGTCTCTTTGTTATCTTGTTTCTTCTTATGTTGAAATGCTCATGCATCGAGGATCCAGATGAGTTGTTGTAGTCGCATAGCAATGGAGGTTTGATTATTATGTTACGGTGATATATTTCAACATCTAAAACTTAAGTTCAAGAGTGCTCTTGTGCCTGGGTTTTTCTTCACCGAGCTGCTTGAAAGTTGGATTCCCATGGTAGACTTGCTCACCTTCCTCACTAAGTCTTCCCTCTGCTCACCTTTAACCTGAAACCACTGACTGAAGTTAATGAGGACCTCATTTCCCTATGCATTGTTTATCTATTTTTTGTGTTAAAACATTCTTGTACTGAGTTTTTTCCATTTGACCTCCATTCATAAACCTAGCTCCACAAACATTTTGATGGGTACTGCGCTTATCCTCCAGCAATATGAGGGTGACTCTTAGATCTATCAGGTGGGACAGTGGTTGGAACTACCTCCAATATCCTGTAGAGGTGACCCCCTAGAGTAACAATGACACTACGGGGTCAAGACTCATAAAAATCATGGCGCTTCCACATATATGGTTGTCCCAAAAGAACATCACAAACATTCAAAGGGGAAACATCACATAATACCTCATCCTTGAAGGGTTGGATGTCGTAGGACAATCGACATTGTTGGCTGACATAGAGATCTCGTCCCTAGCAAAGCCACCCGATGTTGTATGGTTGTGGGCGTGGTGTTGTCGACAATCCCAACTATTTAATTACCTCTGCTAAGATGAGGTTCTTCTAGCTTCCGCTATCAAAAATGAAATGCAACGGGGCCCCCTTCACCCACATCTGTGAATGGAAGAGGCGCTCCCCCTCTTTAGGATCTTATAATTCTTCTAGCTGAATTGTTGCAGTCGCGGCAGTAGCAGTGGGGTCTGCATCGATGATCTATCTTTTTCCATTATTTTCTTAATCGGATTTTGAATCAAGGTTCGAATCTTTTTCTTTGATCTCGACCACCAATGATTATTTTGAGCGGCATTCATCGGTGTTGTGTCAGGGGATTTTGTTGAATTCGCACCATTTTCCAGTGTCATTCATGGTCTTTCCCTTACCCTTCTTTTCATGTGGCTTGGACTGGTTGTCGGGAGGTTTTTTGTTAAGGTCGTCTTTATCATGATTTCATTGTTGTGGATTTGCAAACCCAAACTCCCATTTGTTCTGGTGCCTAAATTTCTGGTCTATTTTGATAGCATATCGATAGGCAGCTCCCAGTGATGAGATGTCCAGAAATCCATTTTGGTTTAGATGTACCTATGTAGAGCCCCACTTTATTTCAGAACCAAATGTCGCTTGGAGTCTTTGATACCCATCTTGGTGTGCAAGGTATGGAAAGTATTTGTGAACTCTGACACTGTTTGGGCCCTCTCTTACCACATTGTGGTCCATCTCATGCACTAGTCTTCATAGTTACCAATAGGGTAATATTGTTCCTTGACCACATCCACAAAAAAATCTCAAGTGGGCTCGGCCCCATATATTCCAGATTCCTCCGTGGAAATTTTCTCCCAGTAAGTTTCCCACTAGTGTTTGACATGGGGGAGAGCCTTGAGGAGTGCGAAGGTGATCTTTTCCCTGTCGAAAAAATTGTGAACAGAAAAATAACCTTCTAGCAGATTTAACCATTTTTCTAGGGCATTTGCATCTATCTATCCTTCAAATACAAGAATATCAAAATTAACTTGTACCTTGAAGGGAGAGGTTCCTCCAATGTGGTAGCTTGATGAAGACGTGCATGTTGCTATCGACAGACGTTGAAGGATGTGGGCAAAATTCTCCATCATTTCGTCCCTCTGTCGCGTGAGAGCTTGCTTAAGCAACAAATTAATAGAATCTTCTACTCTGCCATTTTTCTTTTCTTCTGCCATGGAGGGTTTCTTGGATGTGAAAGAGTGATTTTCCTCAAGAGAGACAAGCTCAAGACCCAACTTGCTATACTTGGACCTCGTCGGGGACATGCACTGAAAAACGATCAAGAGCAACTTGCTCTGATACCACTGATCCAGATTGTTTTCGGCACGAAATGAGAGTGGAGATATAATAAATAAATGTGCAAAGATATATCGGATATCCAATAATATAACAAAGATATAGCGGAGATATAACAATAAACAGAGAGATACGGTAATACATAAATTCTATTAATGGGCGAAATGTTCAGAACTGTAAAAATACAAAGTGAATGAACTTGCTAGAATGGTGGAAGCTTATCTCTAAGAAGAGATGTGACGACTACTCTCATTCGCAAGAAGATGATTACAATGAGGCTTTAAAGTCCTTTTTAACATAAATAAAATCCAAAACCCTAACCCCAGAAGATGAAAATCCAACAGTTTTGTCGACCCCGTTTTGGGTAGTTTGGTGTATCAACTTCCCGGGGGTGTAACGTTGGCATACGATCTTCGCTTGGGGAGCAGGATAGCTCGCTGGAAAGGTATCATCGAGGAGATTCATTTTGGGGGCTCAACCAAATCCTTTAGCTAACATTGAGGTGCTAGATCCCGAAAAAAAAAACTTCATTTAGCCCCTCAAAATGGCCCCAGAAGTTTAGGAACCGAAAACTTGCTAAAAATAGTAAGTTGATAGAATATTGTTTTGTGTCAGTTGGAATAGGTGGGTGGCCACCGATATCCACCTGGATCAATCCATCATGGAAGCGGGTGGTAAATCCAATAGCGCAGGTGATCTGGTGGGCAGCAGTTAGAAGGATGCAATGTCTCAGACTGGGCGAGCGTGTCGAAGGAATGACACAACATTGAGGATATTTGTTGACATCGATTCTAGACCTTCGTCTGGTATTTCTCATGGCCAGAGTACAACAACTCAAGTGAGATGAGTATATCACGAGTCCTTTCATCATTGAACCATGATTCTTTCTTTGAATTGGGTATTTCTCTGTCTTAATGAGAATGTTATGAATTTGCAAGATGAAACATTTTGGGGGGTTATAAATCATGGAAGGTTTTATCCGTCTGCTTTCCAAGTAATTTGATCTTTTCGACCTTGTCTTAGGCCCTCTCTGGATTGTATCCTTCATTTTTTTTGAGAATGCTCTCTTGGGTTCTCTCTGGACCTTTGCTCTCAATCATGGTTGGCTCATTCTTGCACTTTTTGGGTTTCTTTTCTCCCGAGCCTCCTCAGTTCTCCTCGTTCTTCAATCTGGCTCTCCTTCTGCAAGGGAAAAGTTGTTTTCCTCTATCTAGTTAGTTTCTTTGTTTCCCAATTCCTCTTGAACTCTAGTGCACTCTCCCCTTTTTCACCACACGCTATAGGTGTCGTCTCCCTGCTGGTAACATGGAGAACACAGAATTTTCTCAGGGCGTCTGGGATCACTGACTCTTTGGATTCTAGAGCAGGACGAGAACAGTAGGAATTAGAAAAGGAATGTACAGGGTGTCAATGAATGAAAATTCATATGGGAGAAATCAACTCCACGATGACCTTTGAGTTGGAAACTCTCTCTCAGCATTGCCATCTTATAAAAAGATTGCAGGATGAATTCTTTGCTCATTGAAGTCAAATTGAGGACCTCCAAGGCAGTCTGGATCAGGTGGAGAACAACAATGGGCAGTCCACCATCCCTGTTAGAAACCAGGAAGCTTCAAGAAATTTTTCAACAACCATAGTGAACCAAGTATCAGACCTCAATGAACCAACAATGGATGAAAACTAGGAGCAGCACAATCCTCTAGAGGTAAAAAAGGAACCAGGTAGCTAATGTTTTTAAACTTTAGAAAAAATGTTTTTCCTTACTATATGTATAAATGGTGTTTATGATAGGATGTATACCACGAAATATAACATTAATGTAAAATATAGGATAGATGACAAGTATGTAGACACAATTTTTGTAACAAGAGTTCCAAATCTCAAAGAAGTTGAACTTCAAAGGCTTGGCAGTGCCTTTTTTTGTACTACAGTGGTCTTGACCACACCTTTTTAATACAAAATTCTTGAGTTCTTGTTAAAAAAAAACATAGGCATGGGTTCAAAACCCAATTCAGACTTTGTATACCCAAAACCATTTTTTTGTTGGTCAAATAAGTTCCCACAGTGGGTAACTGCATGCAAATTTTCACTTAAGAGCAAAAGACTTTGGCACATATCAAAAACGGGTTCAACCCATTTGGATACTATGAACAACTTGGAGTTTCTTATGCTGGGTGAATTTATCCATAAAAATATTCTACAAGAATTCAAACCCAGGTCATAACCCATAAAGCTTGACCAAACATGGGTTCATCTCATTTTACTTCAATGGCCATGACTGATAAACTTCTAGGGGAATGGGAAGTGAAAGAAAAATGAAAATAGAGAGGAAGACATTGAACAGAGGGTAAAATCATTTTCAAATAGAAACCCTTGAATCAATATTTCCATTTAAGAGTGAAAAAGTAGGGAAAAGAAGCCACATATTCAATACGAGTTAAGAACTAGAGCCACTACCAATTCATTGCTTTGCAAAACACATGCAAGAGATGTTCAATAAACTGACGAGTACATACCTTGCCTTAAATCTTTTTAATACCAGTGTTGGGCCGATATAGTTGCTACAACTACCAAGGGTAGGGTTTCCAAGCGAAGCTCGAGCTCTCTTTATCCACGGTCTCAACGAACGAAAATGACCAAAACCCAAGGCAAAGCGAGGTGGTAAATCTCAAGGTTATGGGATTAATTGCCCACGTCCTTGCAAATTCAATGCATGGCCAACCCATCACGTCGCCCTTCAAACCATAAATCATATGTGCATGCCAACTCACCAATGGAACAATGAAACCATAAAACTCATATCATGCAAACCTGATAACAAGGTTGATACCATATCCATGTATGTCTATATAACCATGTGCAATATCAACCTCAAGTGCCATGTGCTAATTACCATCAACCTTGTCACTTCAACATCATAGATTATCTAGTCGACACATATACTCATACAAATATGCTAGGGTTCATATCTTTATACATATTCAATCATATGCCATATATTATGTTTATGTAAAAACCCAAGGTCTATACCATTTACATTTTTTAACAATGTAATCTCTAACATTTATATCAATGCTTATATCCATTAAGATAGTTCATGATCCATACCTCTTATATGCCTTATAACACTTAGTGACCATACCTTGAAAACATATACACACCATTGTATATGTATACATATATATCCAAAGTTTTTTGATGTAATGTCACACATCATGCATATTAATGCTCCATGCATAAGCTATCAAATTAACAACTTAATACACTTTGAAGGTCATAGCTTTAAAGTAACTATGATTTTTAAAGTGGATATAATCATAAAACATAGCTTACTCTTTACAATTTTTTTAGGTACCTTGTTTAATACTTTCATGATGCTAAGTAATAAGCAGAGTTGTATTAATGACATACAACAAACCTTTTTCATCATCTAAACATGTCAAGTATCATAGAACTGTGGATCAACATAGCATAACTTTGAAGATTCATAACTGAAATCATCATACCATTGATATGTAGATATGCAAATATACTAAGGAAAATGCTTGAAAATAACCATTTACATGTTTTCTTCTAGGGGACCCCACCTATTAATATTATATAATAAATATAAAGATAGTCCTTGCAACCATTTGCAAGCTTTTAATAATAGGTGACGAGATTTTGAGTCAACAACATCCACATGTACATGAAAGATCTTGGTCTAATATGGATATATAAGGATTGACGTAATCACTAATCTCTCCTTCAATGTGTCCAGTGCCTCCTAGCATTCCTATGTCCAAATATACTTGGTATCCTTGTGCAGTAGCTTCTCCGACGACACAACAACCTTCTCATAGCTCTGAATGAACCATATATAACACCATGTGTGTCCCAAGGTTGCACATAGCTCTCTTACAAAGGTTGGGGCTAACATGCCCACAATCGCTGCAATCTTCACTTGATTGACTAATAGGTATTCCTTCCAGATGACATGTCCCAATAGAGTCTCAAATGATGTATAGAAGATGCACTTTTTAAGATTTAAAGAGATATGTAATTGCCTACATCTATCCAACATCAACAACAATAGCTACATATGCTCTTTGAGCGGGTTAAACACCATCCAATCATCTAAGTATACTTCCAAAAACTTGCCAATGAAGTCCTTAAAAGCTACAATGACTATCCTTGAAAACATTGCAAGTGCATTCAAAACACCAAAATGCACCATGATGTATGCAAACGAGCCCCACTATGTCACAAAGGTTGTCTTGGCTTTGTCTTCCTCTTCCATGTGCACCTAGTGGTAACATGAAAATCCACCTGTGAATGAATACGTTTCACGCCCACCCATGTTGTATGACACTTCATCTGTAAATGGGGTAGGAAATGGATCATCCACTTAAGTTGTATTTAAGATTCTCAAGTCTACACAAATCCTCAAATAACTCGTATTCTTTATTTGCACTTCCATTGGATCGATCCATTTGGATTATTCCATCGGGACAATCATCCCTATGTCTAGCATGTGGTCCAACTCCTTGCACACCTTTCTTTGTATTTTGGGTTTAGCCGATATGGTCTCTTCTTGACTAGTTTGGCATCTAGTTTTAGTTGAACCTCCATTTCCCCTATGGATCCTGCGATACCTTTCATCTTAGAAATACACCTCAAAAATAGATCTTCATATTCTTTTAATAAGTCCACGACTTATGTCACTATTTCCTGATCCCAATAATCGCCAACTTCGACGCCTCTTATGTGTCGATCTTATATCGTTTTGTTTTTAACAATTGTATATAATCTGGTGTAGTGCTACTGGAAGCCTTCCCCTATACTTCACGCTCGCCCTTGGTTTCACTGATATGTAAGCTATGAGGCTCCTCTTTTTGCGTGTCACTACTATCTACCTTCTAGCAGTACACTGGCTAATTTAACTTCATGGTTGGCTAGTGACGCAAACTACATTCTGCGCGAGGTCTCTAGGTTGCTAAGTGAATATAAAATTCTTGATCCTTAATAAAATATCTCTTTGCACGAGGACCTCCGACATAACTTGAATGTTGTATAGAATTGGTTGTTAATTTTTTCCAATCCCTGGTTTGCCTTCTAGTCTCCTCTTGGATGTACCAGCTTTTGGGGACCATATCCATAGTGTGAACAAGTCTTTGGATCCACTATGCTTGAGGGATTTGCTTAGTTTTCTAGAATTTCTCATAGAACCAAATGTGTTCCTAGGGTCTGGGGATCCTTAGTCCCCTTGTACCTTCTTACAAATCCAAAGTCGGTCAAGGTTAAAACCTTACTCTAATGCATTCTACCACCTGTGCCCAGTCTTGTAATTCTATGCAATGCATCTCCCACCAACGCATAGGTGTTCCCTTCACTACTGCATCCATGGTATGAATCTTCTAGGTCTCAGGCACGTTGTCCTCCATTTGTGCTATAAATGCATCTACAAGGTTTGTCCCATCAAACCTCTGTATGTCACGTAGCTCCATTCCAACACATCATACTACTTTAGTGATTCGTGCACACTCTTGGTTGACACTTCATATAACTTATTTTTCCATCTTGTCATTGCATCCTCTAAATCCATGTCATATGAGCATACACTCCTCCAGCTAAGCTCGCCATCAGTTGTCGGGTTTACGTAATCCTCCTTGCACCCTATGATGTTGTATATGTTCTCAATGATCAAGCTTTGCACGTTTTCATTTACTGGTTTGTTGTATTTGCCACCCTCGGTCAAATTTGATGGAGCAATGATGCACAGATTCCCCATCTCAAAGGACATTTGCCTTTGCTTCAAATTTAGTACAAATTTTTTATCGAATGCCCAGTCAATTCCAAGCAAAGCTAGATATGGATCTAAATCATCCATAATCTCGATTACTTCAAAATCTGCATTTTTTTTTACCCCGTCAATGTTAACTTTGACCTTCTCCATTCTGCCAATGGGATAGATCCTATACTCATTTGTGAGCCTAAGTTGAATGGGAGACCACACCAACATTGGTTTTCCCATCAACTCCCATGATTTCTTTGGAAAAATGTTTAGATTAGATCCTAGGTCCAACATGATCCCTTCCATCTCATGTTTTCCTAATTTAGTTGTCATTTAGAACTCTCTACCCATGCGCTTCCTTCTAGTGACATGGAGAACGTCCCATTCTGGTAGTGTGGTAGAGATAACGGTCTCATTGTCACCTTCCTCAATCCACCTAATCAACATATGTGTTAATTTCTTGGTATTCATAAGATCACCCAATACTTTCAAACAATAGTGCAAGAGTTCACTTACTCGATTCTCTGAGTTGGTCTCTAGGTAAGCATTGCGTTGTGATTCATCGTGCACTATGCATCACAACTCTTCATGCACATGTATCTTAGCCATGCATTTCAACTCTTTGTGCATGTGTTCCTCTTATGTCGCCTTTTGCGTGTCATGTAGGAATTGGTTTTGTTGCGCAATGCCAAACTTAGGTAGTGTCTGCGCTGCTTTCATGGTTTTTCCCTCTAACTATTATCTTTAGCACTCTCTTCTCCACAGGTTGGTTTTTGTGCGGACACCTCTTTGGGTTAATACCTATACATCAACTTTTATTCTTAGCATGACTCATTAATCACCATGTTGTTGTGCCCCTTTTTTTCTTCTGGTTTTGCCAAAAACTCTAGGCAATCCTTCGTGACATGGTTTGCATTGTGGCAATATCCACATAGTGCATTGGGCTTGGTATAGAATTGTGTCAAGTGGCTTGTCCTACCATAGTTGAAACATGGGAGTTGTCTACCTACTCCCCCACAGTATCCTCTACCTCTTCCTTTTCCTCTTCCATATCCTCCTTTTTGGCCTCCCTAGATGCCTACACCATCTCCACCCTTATTATCCTCTTGGACATAGTAAACATCTACAGTATGCTCCTTCATCAACTGTAGTGACCGATAGTTGTTCACATCGTGCCCCATTGATGCAGGAGCATCGTAAGCAGCCAGCCAAGCAAGCATAAAGGTGGAAGACAGCTGGAAAAGCGCAACACACATTTTGCACATTTTGAAACGTTTTTGAAAACTTACTAAAGCAGATATTAATGTGATAGTTGGGGAAAGCGTACTTACATTTATATCTTAGATGTTGTAAACAGATCTTGAGCACTATTCTCATCTGTAGAATGTAAAGGAATTTATACGTAATTAATGAAGGTAGGTAGATTTGAATTCATAGATTAGACAGTTTAGAGAGTAGGAGGGAAAACAGATATAGACACCCTTACCCTTGTATCATTGTAAGATAGATGATCATTAGAACAAAAGAAGGGAGAGATTTTTCATAAGCTCTTGAGCTGTAGCAGAGAACTGTAGAGAAGAACCCATGTACAGGAGCACTTGAGTTAATATATGAAGCTTTGACTCAATTTTCATAGTGTTATTATGCTTATTGTTTACATTTGTTGAATGGTATGCTTACAGTTGTTTTATTCTCTTTGTTTATGCATTTGTTTCAATGTTATGTTGAATGTGTGATTTCATGTTAAGTATATGAAGTCTGAGAGAGGAGAAGAATGAGTTTCAATTGTTTCTCATCCTGAGAGTTTATGCAAGGAGTGCAATGAAACATCTGCAAGGTGTGCGTTGACAAGAGTCTGAGTTTTATCTCAGAAAGCTCAGGAGAGATACCGTTGTTCGCATTTCCCGCAGAAGTGTAGGTGAGGCACAGAGCCATGCAAGGTGTGCGCAGGCTAGTTGAAACCTTAAAAGTTATCAACTAAGGTGAAGGTGGAAGGACTATTGTTGCAAAGAGTGCACAGAGTCGAGGACTCAAATAACCAGAGGTTATTTGAAATATTTCCACAAGGAGTGTGAGCAGGATCTCTCTTGGAGACTTAAGTCCACAAGTGAAAGATTAGGAGGGTTAGTACCTTTGAAGAGTTCAAAGGAAGACGGGGAGCGAAATCATCGTGCAGAAGTTAAGTTCAGTGGAAGGACACCGAGTCAGTTTGGTTAAAGATTATGGTGGAGTGAATCGGGCGGTCAAAATTCTCCATGGAGAACTCGCGAAATCACATGGACCATTGGATCCCGCAGATCTGTGAGAAAGTTAAGGTTGAGTGCCTTTCAGCATTCAGAAAGCTTAGGAGGAGTAACGACCGTTGGATGAGAAGCGTCAGGAGCCGTTGATCTTGCGCTCGACATCTGATATTTCGGGTTTCGGAGTTTGGAGTGGCAAGTGATTTTGGAGTCACTGCATTGCAAACTCCCGGTACACGAAATCGCGCCAGCCGTTGGATCAGGGTAGGTTCACAACCGTTGATCCCCTTTGAAGTGAAACATCGTCATTTCGGTATTTCGGGGTTTGGCATACCAGGAATCCTGACGACAAGGAGTTGGGTCACAGTGGAGTGTAAATCCCGAAGTCGCGAAACGCGACAGGGCTTTGGTGTGGAATTTTGGGATTACGGCGCTACGAGTTTTGGGGTTTCGGGAGTCGAGAGGTAGAGTTGCATGGTTACACAAATCTCGAAATCACGAAAAGGAAAAAGTCGAAAGGTGGATCCTAAGCGTTTGTCAAAGGGTACGTGTGACGGAAGTCAAAGGGGTGGTCAAGCTTCGGGGAAAATCCTGAAAGACCTTCGATCTTGCCAAAAGGGGGGGAAATTTCAGAAACCGAGAAATCATAAGGAAAGAGGAACAAGTGGAGGAACTAGCGCAAGACACTCATTTCAATGTTGACCTTCTACACGACACAAGGTACACCGGACATTCTCGCGCCCCACTTTCCCCTTTGCCATGTCTTGCAACTACATGGTGAGCTTCGCAAGTTGGGATTGCACCTGCACCAATCCTGGAGACGTCTCACCACCTCACAACATAAACTCCAGGCACATTACTATCTCTACGACTTCTAATTGAGTCGTCACTTTTTGTTGGGTGAGTGGGACCCGAATGTGAGGGAGGAGTTTGGCAATAAATCACTCTTTGTGTTGGACATCCTAGATTCGAAAGGTCAATCTATCCAACAGGATCTTGAAACATTGGTCATAGTCCCACATGGTTTCTCCAACTTGTTGCTTAATCTCCTTGATCTCGATTATACAATGTGACTCTGACTTATGTTTCTAAAATTCTCTAAGAATATCTCTCTTTATCTTTGCGAGGGACCTTGTGTATCCCAGTGGTGCAGTAACTTTATACTTCATGTACCACGTCAAAGAATGTAGTCTCTACTTGCATGATATTACCCCTCATTTGTGACTCACTTCATGGACCGGATTACTTCACAAGTGAACCAAAGTTGTTCTACATCATCTCTTCTTGCCCCATGAAACATGGGAAGTCTGAGGGTCGAATCCTGATTAGCCATATTTGAATTGGAACTTGATCTTCCTGACTGATTACTGCTAGTTATTACTATCATTGACAATCTTTCTTGCGAAGTGTCGTTGACTTTGATTTCTAGTCCACTTGTTTCTTCTACTTCCCTTGCTTCTGAACTTTTTTATCCTACTTCTCTCACCTCTGAACTTTCCTCTTCGGTTCTTTCTTCTTAGTTAAAAATGCACGAGGGGGGTGMTTTAAAGAGGGGGCTCCTCCACACTATCTTGTCTTCTTTGGTAATGGATCTAGAAGAGCTTCCTATCTTGACCCATGCAAGCCTCCTTCCAACAACCAAGATCTCTTCACTTTCTTGGAGTGCACCTTCATTACTATCTTATGCACCACCATCACTACTATGATGTGCCTCATGTTCCTTTGATTCAACTCTGTCTCTTATTATCCAAGGGGATCCAATCTAGTTCTCTACAACTCTACTACTACTTTCTCCAGCAACCTCTCTTGATACCTTGTTCTTGATGTTGTGTCTCTTTGATGACCTCTCTTCTTCTGCGCTTCTCTCTGGCACAAATCTTTGTCTTGTGCACCCTTCTAGCACGACATCTCTCCTCTTCATCTTAGATCTTACTACTCGTCACCCATTTCTCTCCATTCTTTGCTTTTTTGCTCGATTCACTTCCTCATCTCCACTCTTCTTACGCAATGCTCAACTCTTCTTCTTCTTTGCTCTTTTCGATCCATTCTCTCTCCACCTCGTCTCATCTTCTTCACCCATATTTTCATCCCCCCTCTTTGAGCGAGGGATTTATGTTGCCATCCTATCAAGCTCCACGCACATCAACTCCTTCTAGATGAATAACATTTTGATCCAAATAGGGATCTCTTACAACAAACTTCTTCTAGGGCTAGCTACAAACTTTATTTTTGCGCTACTAAAAGATTCATTGCATTCAACCGCAAACTCAATGATATATCCTTCTTTAACTTGTTCGAACTAGAAATCAATGGCTTTGGCCTAATTATTGTTCAAATATTTCAAACAAGTTACTGCTTCTTGGTCCCAAACCAACAGTTCTCAAGCTTTCCACATAGAGTTATTATGTGTTTGTCTCTTTACCCTTTTATGCAATAAAAAAATAAAATTTCATGCAGATGTGAATATATGTACCTTTGTTTCCATCATTCTAGGTTGATTTGTAGGTTTTTGGTCTCTTGTCGCACAAACTCGTCCTCTTTCTTAGAGATCCATTCTTTTATCTCTTTTCCTCAGGGTTTCCAAATCATGTCCTTACTCCACCATGTAGCACAAAATCATCAAGTCCCAAAAACGAAACCAATTGTTGGATCATGATTTTAGATCCAGGGTTCAAAAGGCCTTACCAACAAATACTCCATTGGCACCAACATATTCAATATTCAAGGACTGAACAAGGTCTCATCAAAGACATCATGAGAATCACAGAGACCAAAAATGTGTGCATTGCATGAAGGAACAATACAAACTGGAAACACTTGGCTAAGAGTTGCACATTATATTTTATTCATTCATATAATTAGTGCACATGCTATATATATAACAAGAATTCATTCAGGACATAACTCATAATATGAGAATCAAATGGGTCTCATGCTTTTGTTTATTTATCATAGCTAGACATTTAGATACATAAAAGGTTGTAGCCCACTCATAGACTCATTCAGCTTGAACCAGAGACTCAAGATTCATATCTCAGTCTGCTTTCTCTCTCATATTACAACACCTAGGAATAACAATGAAAAATGTTGTACAATCAATAGCCAAAATTCCCAACCATTACTCAACAATGAACAACAAAAAGCAACCCTTACTACTTCGCATGCATTCCTTTTTATCTCCACAAAAGCATGAAAATCATAACAAATCTACCAGATCACCAACAACCTCAAGCACGACTAGTCGATTAGTTACAAAACAATTGTTAGTCATTATAACTGATCATGATAGGATATGAAGGCGACTTCTTGCAAGTCTTTGCGCGATGCCAAGGTCAGCATGCAAATTGATTGGTGTAGGGCAATATAAAATAGTCGACGCGCTCCGAGCATTGGCGTTGCACATTACAAAACTTGTGGCACACATGTGATCTTGCCAAAACCTTGGTGCTAACCGAATCAATGGAACTCAAATAGAAAATCCACAAAGGCAAAAAGTCACACTAAATCAATTGAAAATGAATGCAAATATAAGGAGGGCTTGACCATTGAATGGAAATCAAGGCCATATTAGGTCACATTCATGCCTACCATCCACCACACCGGTACAAATTAACTCAAACTAGATCCATCAAGAGGTGGAACGACACATGATGATCATAATTTTTATTTTTATTTTGGAATTTATTTTGCCACCTTGTAATCTATCAAGCAAAACAAATGGAAAAAATTGAGAGGATAAGTCTCTGCCTCCTCCATTTTTTTGAGAAAGGAAAATGAGAAGCAATTGCTTAGATCTAAGACAACAAATATTTTATTTATCTATTGCAATTATATGATAACACAATGCAATATCCTCCATATTTCAGTTGTTAACCGACTTAAACCAATAATACATTGTTTGAACACAACAAATGGAACTTGAAAATAAAAAATCAAATGGGATGAAAAGGGATACAATGACAACTAATAGCCAATGAGCATAAATCATGAGCACAACAACAAAAAATAAACTAGATTTGCATAGATACCCATCTACCAAACAAAACATTAATTGAACAATAGGAACTAGTATCAATGTCAGGTTATGATAAACTAGAATTTGTGTAGTAGGGGAAAAGAAATTGAGGCCAACAAATTAGACATCATGGCATTTTAAACATTTATTATACTACAATAATCTCATAGAAACCTAAACACGTTGCCCTTATAGTAGAACAATAATGGTTACAAGGACCAAAGAAACTATGAAAAGACAGTGACAACAAAAGTGACTTACGCCGCAATGAACCTACACCACATTCGTAGTATCATACAATAAAAAAAAAACCCAGGTTAGTCTAGCTACCATGACAAGGCATCATGGGGCACTACCAACTATGTTATTGAGGGTAGGGCTATTTTTTTCAAATTTGAGCAAACATGTATTATAGACCTTACCTCCACCAACAAGTTATCGACCCAAGGAGACAAAATGCACACTCTCTTCGTAAGGGACAATGCAAATTCCAATAATGAGACTATCTTCAACAACGAGCTTAATCATAATGCAATAATTAATGAAAATCATTAATGCATTGCCCTTAGAACATAGTGATAAGGGTTACAATGATTAAAAAAACTATGAAAATGCATAAAAGAGCAAACATGATGTACATTACAATGAATCTACACCACATCCATAATACCATATAGTGCCATTTTTTTTACGCTTAGTACTCTAGTTATTGTGAGAAAACATCACAAAGCATTACCAGCTACATAAATGGTAAGGGTATGCTTTTTTGTTTTTTCAAATTTGAGCAAACATGGATTATAAACCTTATCTCTAGCAATATGTCATTGCATGAAGGAGACAAGAATGCACACTCTCTTTGTAGGGGATGATATAAAATTCTAGTTGCAAGTCTACCTTCAATAGTGAGCACATTTGATGAAACAAGTGGACCACATGTAATTGAAGCACATGATCAACTAGACTTAGTGAACAACCATTTTGTCATGCAAAACTTTGAGGAGTAAGCTCCAAATGCAAGCAGACACACAATACCATCGTGGGTTGTCAAACATAAACCCCATGGAATTACAAACAACATAATGCCTCAAACATATGCAACACACTAACCAATACACCATCCCCATGCACATTCCCAGCCTACCAATCACACTCTACCTAGGTGGTCATTGGCCAACTCCAAGCAAGCCACATGAACTCTAAGAAATAGAGATGAAACACCATGACGAGTTGACACCCAAATGCATATAGAAACTAAACACCATAATGGGTTGACACCCATAAAATCCTAACAAAAAATAAACAATACCATGACCCCCACGACCAACGAACCAATTACCAACATAGGGAGCCCACAACATGAAGACCAAAAGTGAATATAAGCAAAGGCAAAGGGAGGAAAGTACCACAACCACCATAACTCTCCAATGTAGAACACCAAAATAGATACATATCAACATGCAGTAACATGCAATGTTGGCAGCAGGCTGAAGTGGAAAGAAGGATGATCTTGGGGAAAGAAAGCATGTAGAAAGTAAAGCAACAGCGAGAAGGAAACACAACATGCAAGAAAGCGTGCATAAGGAAAGCGACAAATGGATGGAAGAACAACACGCGCACATGGGAGGAAGACCTAACGTCAGTAGGGTTAGGGTTTTGGTAATGAATTGTAATGGCTAAAGAACCAAAGATGTATAAATATCGATACCAAGGTATTGTGAAAAAGTTCGGTATTTTGTGGAGGGATTTTGTAGTTGTCCCGACTTAGTTAGTAGTTGGATTTGCATTATTGTAGATATGTATGAGTTGATGCGATATGTAACGTTTTTGTACGAACTATTTGGTAAGTGGTTGAGCTAGAGGAGAGGAGAGAAGGTAGATCTTGAGGATTAGATCGTAGGCTGAGGAGCCTGGTGCGGTCTAGTTCGCCTCATATAGATATGACCCACCTAAGGATAATTGTAAGCGCACGACACTGTAGATGAAAAACTACCATAATAAAAGAGCTGAGAGCCAAATCTTTGTTGACGTAGCCCGGAAGGGGGTGAACCACGGTAATATATGTGTAATATGATGAATGCATGCATATCGTTATCCTCTTTTCAGTAGTTAAATATTGTTCTTAATGAATGAATGGGTTATTATATTGCTATGAAATATGGTTGCGTTATTAAGGAAATAAGTTGTTGAAGGTAATGCACAGTCGCGAATAACAGTAGATTACAATTACAAGTTATAGTAAATGGCTTTGAATACAGATCTCATATCTCATACTCAATCCTAGGTTGTAAACACATGAGTCTTATAGCCACCCATTAAAGCTATCTCGGGTGGTATTACGCAGTGCATTTTGTGTGTTGTGTTGCCTTCTGGTTTACCAGGAGGGTCGATAGTTTTAGAGGCTTTGTTGGAAACCCGAATGACATGAACCCTAGGTCAATAAGAAGCTCATAGTAGAATAGGGGAGAGTAATCAACAAATGGTTATGTTATCATTGGTAGGAATAGAGGCAGATTGAGTAGCTAAGATAGGTCGAGTGAGGAACGAGAAAAGAAAAGAAGAGACCAATGAGACATTAGAAGGGAATGTTGAGACCGTGGAACCCCACGAAAGCATAAATTGAAAGCTGGTTGAGAACCAAAGAACTAGAGTTTGCACAAAAAGACAATAGAAACCCTAGAATAACACCCCGCAAATATATGGACAAATACGTGTTTACTGATTTGCACGAAGTCTTTTTCTGTGACTTTCCACATCTATTGCAGGAGTGGATACTAAGGTTGAAGGATAACCACGCGATGAACCAGATTCGACAGTTAGACTAGACCCTAGTACAGATTGAGCAATTACAACATGTGAACAACAAATTCACCCACGCAGTAGACTTTTGGCTTGACATTATTGTGGCAGGCTTCATAACAGAGTTTGCAGTTGACACAGCAAAGTCATACAGCGTATCGGAGCATGAATTTCTACACGGACCTCGAGGAAGGTACATTTGATCACTGTATACTTTTATTAAGATATTGTTATATATCAAAGGTTTAATGACAATGGAATCAGACAGCTAAACTTCCCTGCGTGCATGGGGGAAGGGGGGAAGCACTGACAGAGAGAGGAGGAATGGAAGGAGGTAAGGATAAGAGAAAGAAAGAGGAGGAACCTTTGGACCCAATCATGATGGATGACGACCAAATCAAGTGGATATTGGCGTCAACTGGAAGGACACGTAGCAGAGTACCCTACCAATACAAGGTGAATACCACAAAGAGAGTTGTAGCCGCGAGGGAAGGCTTGGCGAGTGATGAGGAAGAGGTAGAGGATCTCTGGGCTATGGAGCAGATTGAGGAAATCCTGCGCGCAACATATGAAAGGAAGACGAGAGGTCCAAGAGCGGGAGGAGAAGGCAACCATCCTATCCATATTAATGTTAGGGTGGAACCCATAAACCCATGTGTGACTAATACACCAAAGAGAACACCACCGTTTAGACAACCGAAGTTTGGAGGAAGTCCAACAGCAGGAAGTACATCTACACAAGGAGAAACAACTGGAGGATCCAGTCTAGGCAGTAGTAGTCAAGTATCTACACCACGTGGAGGAGGTAGTAGTTCAGTATTCAGAATGGCAGGAAACAATCCCACCATTAGGTTACCAGAATTTCGGGGAGAAGCAGCACAAGACCTTGAAAAACACTTGTTCATTTGTGCAAAGATCTGGGAAGCAAAACATATCACTGATGAAGATACCAAACTCGCGCAGCTAGCTATTACACTAAGAGACCATGCACTAGATCGGTACATGAGTATAGACACAAACAGTGCGCCGGGGACGACAAGGACATTGGTCGACATTAAGAAGTTATTAACAAATGAGTTCCAGAATTCAAGCTTAGAGGATCAGTACATGAATGAGATGATCGAAATAAAACAGAAACTAGGAGAGTCTGTATGGGAGATCGATCAGAGATTCAAGTGACTGAAGGGAAAGTTAAAATACCTCATGACTGATATGCAGCAATGGCACCTGTTTATCAAGTCACTACTCCTGCACTTAAAATACCCTTTACGACAACAGAAATTTCAAACGCAGGCAGAGGCTCTACAGACAGCCTTGCAACTGGAAGAGAACCATTACCAGCAGACAGACCCAATGATCAAGGAATTGAAGGAGAATTTGAAGAATCTAACATTTCAGCTAAACCAAAATAAGAACAAGGACAAACAAGAATTTGTTTGGTGTACCACATGTAGGATGAAAGGACACCACAAGAACGAATGCCCAACGTTCGCACAATATATGGCAGCAGGTATGCCAAATCCATTACCACCAGGAGGAATATGGTGCGAAATCTGCAAAAAATCGGGTCACGACCCTTATCACTACACGATGATCCAGAAATACCAGACAGTCCCAAAGAGTTCATATTGCACCTTTTGTAAGTCAGTGGGCCACGACGATAAAGATTGCATAACTATGGAGCTGATGCAATAAAGGACATCATATGCATATAGAGTAGAGGCTGAGATGATGACTGGGCAAACAATGCCATAGTTCAATCCAGTCCCAACCCCATACAACATTGCGCAGCAGCAGTATAATACTGCGCAGCAACCGTACAATAACACACAGCCACAGAACAACCCGGCACAACCTCAGTACAATATCATGCAGTATAATCAGGTGCCATAGTATAATGCGTCGAGAGGTCATTGAGCAAGCTACAGAGGAGGAGGACGAGCCAGAGGAGGTTTCGGACAAGGTAAAGGACACATCACATGTCACAATTGTCAATAGCCAGGACATTATGCACGGGAATGTCCACTACCACCAACAACTTGTGTGTATTGTCGCGCATCAAACCGTGATATAGAGGAATGTCTGACCTTACTAGTAAAGATTCAGGAAAAGAGGAATCAAAACAACCAGAATGTTCATTGGATCTTAGTCGAAGCAAGGGATGAAGGATGGAACATCAACATAGTCACTTGTGGGGGAGCTAAAACAGGCGCTGACGTAGTTCGACAAGAACCGGAACAAAATCAATGGGTGAAGAAGAACATCGAACCAAAAAAGCAGTTCGACGCGCAGAAGGAGAAGGAGATATTCAAGCAAGCCAGACAATAATTTTAAAGGAGGACATGTCGTTGACTTCATATGCGCAGCAAGACAAGGAAGCACCAGAATACAAGATGCCTCAATCATTGGATCATACCAACAGGATGCAACCCATGGGACAAGTAAGTATAATCAAAGGCTTTTTGCAGTCATGTGTAAAGGTATTAAGTGATCCCTCATCTGTGAAAATATTGCAAAACATACTAGAAAAATGTAGCAGCGAGATAGAAGAAAAGATAGAACCAAAAACAGTTAATCACCTACACACAAGAAGAAGAACAAGTAGGGAATTTAGACTGAATGCTAACATTGGGGATTTCAATATGGGAGACATAATACTAGATCTAGGATCGGAAATGAATGTATTACCAAAGAAGACATGGAAATGCATGGGAGAGCCAACATTAGGATACTCACTTGTTCAATTGAAACTAGCAAACCAACACAGAGTCCTACCAATCGGTAGACTGAAAAGAGTGACTATAGATCTTGATGGAGTACGCACTAAAGCAGACTTTGAAGTCATTGAAATAGTGGACGACACAACACCTTACCGAGCGTTGCTTGGTCTGGATTGGGCGTTTGACAACCAGGCCATTATCAATCTAAAAACCAGGAAAATGACATTTGAGTCCGGAGAATATAGTCATTGCACCATTAGACCCATTAGAAGGGGAGAGGTTTGTAGAACCTACTTGCCTAGACTTAGAGGAAACCAGCTAGTTGTACAAAACAATTGTGCGCAATGAGGATTATGTGAACTAAACTGCGGATGGGGTACTCATTTGGCAGAGCATTACTTCATGTGCAACAGACTCAAACACCAATCTAGAGAACTGGAAGCAGAGGCTACACGAAGTATCCATGCAAAAATGTGCAAGAATAGACCGTGCAGTAAGATGGGTAGGCACAGAAATAAGGGAACCACCCAGTTTCCACGGAATAAACAATTTGGAAACATTCTTGACACAATATGAAGACACAGTGTTAGAGAACCAGAGACTGTTAACACTTGACTTAGTACTTAAGGCCACACCCGCAAGATGGTGGGGCGCACACAAGGAGACAATCACATATTGGTACCAATGTAAGTAGTTACTGCACATAAGGTTTGGTGCAGAACAAAAAAACAACAAACAACAGAAGTATGAATGACAAGGGACACCAACAGAACACTTGGAGAAGTGCATAACGTTGTGGAAAATGACACCCCCGGAAGAGTGGCCTCATTACTTCATACACACTCTAGAGGGCATACCAGCGAATTGGTATACAGACCAGGAATTGCGCAAGGGAACTGCGACCTGGACGACATTGCAACATAATTTTTCATTCACTTTCTCATTTGAACATGAGAACCCCAACATAGACGCAATAGTTAAACGGATCAGAGGAGTAATATTCATCAAAGAACTAGAAGTAAAATTGATCACAAAAGAACAACAACAGAACAAGCAGACAGTCAAGGAATTGTTGGCATGTTACCATGTATAGGAGAAAGCACCTAATGAAGATGATCCGCGCAATATTCAGATCGAACAAGTAGAAGGGGAAAGAGATGTGGAAGTCCCACCCATATAATCCGAAGTCATTTCTGTGTCGATCAAGGTAAATAAAGTTAACATCGGGATAGCTGAGCAGCCCAAAATGGCCAGCATTGGAGATTATTGGGATGAGCAAATAGTAGAAAGCATCACAGAGTTGTTGCGTGAATACGGTGACCTCTTTCCCACAACATTCACAGAGATGAAGGGTATAGTCAGAGAACTAGGAGAAATGAAGATACCACTTAGACCTGACGCGAGACCTATTAGACAGTGACCCTACAGATTGAACCCAATATACAAACAGAAAGTCAAAGCTGAGATCTATAGGATGCTCAAAGACGGCATCATAGAACCAGTTGAGGAGTCAGAATGGATAAGCCCAATGGTAGTACAGGACAAGAAACAAGGAGGCATTAGGATATGCGTCGACTTGAGGAAGTTGAACGATGCATGCCTACACGACCTATTCCCTACACCGTTCACAGATGAAGTGTTAGAGAATGTGGTGAAGCTTACTCATTCACTGATGGATTATCGGGCTATCATCATATTAAGATAGCACAGGAGGACGGATACAAGACCACGTTTGCGACATAATGGGGATCTTATCAGTACGCAGTCATGTCGTTTGGACTGAAGAATGCACCAACAATATTCTCCAGAGTGGTCATTACAGCATTTAAAG
The DNA here is from genome assembly GCA_009831015.1 of Picea engelmannii. Taxonomy (NCBI): domain Eukaryota; kingdom Viridiplantae; phylum Streptophyta; class Pinopsida; order Pinales; family Pinaceae; genus Picea; species Picea engelmannii. The sequence continues at coordinate 212,030 of ML815644.1, forward strand.
AATTCACCCACCAGTTTCTTGAAGTATACCTGGATGATTGGATAGTCTATAGTTTATTGGAAAATCATCTGGAAGTTTTACGGTTGATGTTAGAAATATGCAAACGGTGTCAAATATCACTGAATATAAAGAAATGCATATTTGGAACACTGTTTGGGATACTATTAGGTAATATAGTACACAAACAAGGTTTATTAGTAGACCCGACAAAAATTGTAGTCATTGTTAACTTGCCAACACCAAAAACAGTCTATCAGCTAAGAGAAACCTTAGGACACATAGGATACTACAGGAAACTCATCAAAGGATATGCACAGATCACTGCACCGATGGAAAAGTTGTTAAGGAAGGATACAAAGTTTTAGTGGAACGACGAGTGTCAACACGGTCTGAATACCTTGAAGGACAAGATGGTTACCACGTCGATATTAGTATTTCCAGACTGGGATAAGACATTCCACGTGCATGTAGATGCATCAACGATAACACTTGGAGCGATCTTGGTGCAACCAAGAGCGGGAGACTTGGATCACCCGATAGCATTTGCAAGCAGAAAGCTATCCGACTCAGAACAAAACTATAACATGACAGAAAGAGAAGGCCTAACCATGGTCTATGCATTGTAGAAGTTCATGCATTACTTATCGGGAAAACACTTTAAGATGTCCACAGAGCACTCAACCCTGAAATACCTAGTCAATAAGCTAGTGTTGGGGGGGAGAATCTATCGATGGTTACTGCTATTTCAAGATCTTGACATGGAAGTAATAGTTAAACCAAGAAAATTGAATGCAGGACCTGACCACCTATCAAGGGTCACAAATGGAGAAGAACCTACGAATTTAGAAGAGAAATTTCTGGATGCACAGTTATTCTCAGTACAGATTGTTGATGAATACTTCGCAGATATCATTCAGTACTTCAGTACAGGTACTGCGCCGCAAGAGTATAACACCACGCAGAAGAAAAACCTGGTAGGTCGCGTGAATGACTATCAACTGATTGCAGGACATTTATATAAGATGGGCGCAGATAACATATTGTGAAGATATGTGTTAGAGCGGGAAAGACCAAGAGTCTTAGCATAAGCCCACGAGGGAATAGAAGAAGGGCATTATGCAGGTAAAGCTACTGCACATAAGGTATTGCGTGCAGGACTATGGTGGCCAATGATTCATAGAGACTCGAAGGAGTATTGTCAAGGATGTGATGTCTGTCAAAGGGTAGGCAAACCCAACAGAAGGGACGAGATGCCATTACGACCACAAGTAACATTACAGGCATTTGAAAAGTGGGAAATAGAATTTGTGGGACTAATCAACCCACCTGCAAAAAGAA